>CM072886.1:130959378-131196878 GCA_037013685.1 Acridotheres tristis | reverse complement strand
TCAGAGCTGTCACCTATGGTAATACAGTTCCAAAAGCTTTCTAATCATTACTCATTCAGGCAGCATTTATTCTGCAGCCAGTAAAAAAAGTTTGGAGTTCTTAGAAGAACAAGGTGTTTTCACTTGCAGTTCCCTCTGGGGCTTCAACATACTGTACTTGCTGGGATGCCACAACAAAAAGAGAGTCAATTAAAGTAATGCAGAGAGGAGAAGGGTAAGACAGTCAAGACATCATGAACACCACAATAATTTGCCTTGAACAATATAAAGAGACCACTGGGGTCAGCAAAGTCTTTACTCTCCACAGCAAGTGCACAGAGCTTCAAGTGAATATAGAATTTATGCGAAGAACAGGGGAACCAGAGGGAGCTGGCATCTCAAGGCAAAGTACATCACTAATATAGAAAATAATTATGTGGATGTTTTTGTTTGGCAACAGAACTGAACAACATTACAACAGTGTTAGAAATTGGTCCAGGTATGTTTCCAAAACACACACATTAATTGGACATCAAATCACACTTTTTTTATTAAGTAGACAAAACATTTTTTCCTAATATAGAGAATCATCTATGATAGTAAATGGAATAACTCCATTATTTACAAGTTTTAAAAGTAATATATATTTAAGGAGAACACTGCCAACCCAACAATCAAAACTGATTTATGTATAGGGTATCTGAATGACAATATTGCATACAATTGCAAGCCTTCGATACCCGTCTGAGTAAACAACATCATTCTTTGACCTTCCTGTAACCAAAGATATAGCTCGTTGCAGTCACAGTTTTAGTAGGAACAGTAGTATTTAAAACCAACAACAAAATGTTTCTTTTGAGAGAATGAAAAAGCCCAAACATTGACTGATGCAAGTCATATTCTGTAATGCTCTAATATTCCTACAACAGTTATGTAAAACAGCTTACACAAAATCAAAAGTATGAGCTATTATGTTTCATCTGTGGATTCAGCACCACAGAAGCCTCTAGCAGTTGGTGTGCACATTAAACAGGGTCTCTCTTGCCCATGGAAAATGGTGGCTAGCTGGAATATGGGGTTTTAAGTTACAGGAGCAGCACATGGTTCCTCAGAAGTGAATATTATATTTTCCATTCACATATTGTTTATTAAATTATTACATGGTATTGCTATTGCCTAACATTTGATAGCATTTAGATGGCTTAACCTAAATGGAAAGGAATAGAAACCCAGCCTGGAATAAATTTGTAGTCAGAAGGCTGTAGCAGCTAACAGTCAAAGAGAAAAGGCACAAAGTATTAAAATGTTTTAAGGAATCATTCATTTCATGAACTGCTTCTAAGAGGAAGAGGTAAAATTTTGGGGTATGATCACAGCAGACTGAGGCAAGAAGACACTTCAAGTGAAAAGGTGAAAAACTGAAATAGACTGAGGTATGGCAAAAAAATGAGGGCAAAAATCATAAAGTGCTCTGAGAGAGGAGCTGTAGCTTGTGTTCTGAGCAAGTTATTATGAAGATTTATGAGAATGGATATGTTTTTAGAGTATTGTGGATGTGACTGTTTTTGATAGAAAAATTGGATAGAGTAGAAGAGAGACATAGGGTAGAAAAAGGAGGAAAAATGAAATATAAGTAGAAAACGATCAGGTTATAGCCCATTGTTCTGATGGCAAGAAATAGAGCAACCTGGAGAGGTGACTGAGAAGAAACTGGCATATCTGGAGCAGGGACTGCTTTTTAAAACTCCATTTTTTATGATATCTAGTACAGCAGGTTCTTTACAAGTAATGCCTATGGACAATGAAGCAGCATAAATAAATACTTAAAAAGGAAAAGATTAAAATCAACATCTTCTTCAGGAAGAGGATGAGATACAGAAAGAACTGAGACCTGGGCAAATGAAAAAAGTCCCAGCAATAATAAAATGGGTTGGGTATTGCTGATTTAAAAGTGTGAGAAATAAAATAGTGAACATTCACTGCTACCCTATGGATTGCCTATAGGTGAAAGCAGCTCTTGAAATATTTTAGTGTTTTATGGGTATCCAGCAGTGCCTTTTGTCTATCAATTACACAGTGGCCCTGCCCCTTCTCTGACTGTCTGCAGGAGTTTCATTGCTGACGTTCTTCTGTAACCTTTAGAGATACAGTATTAATATGACCTTTTAACTTCCAGGTGATTTGGTTTCAGCTGCTGTACTAGTAGTATTTAACTGATGAACCTATTAAACATCAATCAAATAATCTGAAAAAAATCACAAAAGGCTGAAAAAAAATCCCACTATATAAGTTCCTTTACAGTACACATGCTAGTTTTGTTTTTGTTTTTTTCTTTGTAAGAATGTTAATATGCAAAAAAAAAATTTCATAATTATATATACATATTTTATAACAATTTGGAAGACATAAAACCCCCAGACTAAAATTAAGGAGGAATTAAGGTGCCTAATAATTTTCAGTAAATTTTCTCAAAATTACCTCTGAAACATAGGGAAATATATTTTTTGAAATTAATGTTTTCTGAAGTAAGAAAGCCTAAGAGTATATGCAGGCACTTATTTCTGTGAACATGCAGCCACAGATAACTAAATAAGCTTTTATGTATACACAGAGAATATTGATATTTGCATACACATATACACATGTATATGCACATGTTTTAGTAACTGAATTCCTACTTTATTTATTATGCCACATATGTTTTTTCCAGCAGAATATTATGTAATATATGATTAAACCTTTTTAAGTGAGATTTGCCCTGGTATTCTTAATTTTTAAAAGCAGACATCCTGTAAAATCTCACTAGAAACTGTAGTTTAACTTTTGGATTCCTACAGTAAACAGAAGGATACACATATTCACCTGCTCTGTCTGATATTGTGGACTCTGTCTGTGACTTTGCCTGGTTACATGAACTTTGATTTTTAAACCTCAGCCACACATAAAAACAACACTGGACCTTTGTCCTCTGTGACTAAGGAAGATGTTCACAATACAGAAAAGCCTTAAAGTAGCAATGACATGAAATTTCAAGTTGTTTAAAAATTATTTTTAATTGATCTAAAGCACATTGGCCGTTTCTATATTTTTATTTGACCCATAAACAGTACGGAAAGACAGCATCACTTTTTTCTTAGTCATTTAACAGTTGGTGTTTAAAATGCTCCATTTCTTCCTTGTCATCTCAACCGTACTATTACTGGAGAAGACTACAAGCTTTTGCTTTTGTGAGGGGAATATTGGGTAAAAAATGGTAAGAAATAGGTATCTTGCAGTCTAACAGTGATAGAAGAAAGAGCTAAATAATAATTTTTGTCTGAATCCTTTAATTCCACTATTGGACTTATGTCCACTATTTTTGAATGAAATGAAACATTTCTAAATTCTGGTGAATTTTACTTCTACATATTACAGTTTCCCTGTAAATGGAGTAGGAAACACTTGCTAATACTAGTACTTCCTGGTATTGAAATTCAGCCTGCTTCCCATGATGAGAAAGAAAATCTTATCAAAGTGTTACAGATGTTCTTCAAATGATTTAATAAATACAAGAATATCTTCTAAGTAAATGAGGCAAATATGTCATTTGAATTCTCACAGCTTCGATAATTAAAAGCAAGACCACCAGCTGACTTCTTTTATTTTTTAAAAGCACAACTTGATCTGCACAAGGAATACAACCTTCTTCAATAATGTTTTCCCTCACAAAGTTAAGAACCTACCTGTTGATCCCGAGGCAAATGCCAGTAGTGGTCCAATATTCATCAGAAACTTTAATTAATTCTCCTTCCCTTCAGGCATCTTACTTTCACCACAGTGGGGGAAAAAGAAAAAAAAAAACAACCCTACCCAACCTGTGGTCATTAATATCAGTATAAAACCAGGATGATGCTTAGACTGGAAGACCTGGAGTTTCATATACTTTTCTCATAATGTTTTAAGTGGCATCCAATTAGTACATGGGGACTAGGATATGTCTCAGTGTGCAGTCACTGCCAATTTAATTTATAATTTAAAGAATTAAACCTTCCCTCTAGCATCTCCCTTTTGCTCTTGTGTAGCTTTATTGTTTTCAGTGAGCTATATACCTATGAAATGAATGAAAAGTCATACTTTATCAAGTGGAATTAGAACACATGTCAAATGATTCACTCTGAAAGGCAAACAGGAAGGAATCAAAGCAAAAATTACTTCCTAAATTGTCAGAATATATTTATCAAATATTCTAAATGGAAAAAACCAAACCAAACCAAAAAATCAACCAACCAAACAACCAACCAAAACACAAACAAAAAAACCCAAACACCACACAAACAAAACAAAACAAAACAAAACAGAAAAAGATATATTCTAAGGGTTATGTACAATGAAATATTTTCTGAGAAATTAATCAATTCCCTTCTGTGCTGCTGTTACTTGGCATGATCTCACCCAAATTGTGTTGAGTCAGATTTTGAAGACCCTTTAGTGATGGGCTGAATTTTCATATGCATGGAATTTCTCACCTTTTGTGGCCATTGCTAATAGGTGAGCTGCTAGAAACCCTTGAGGTTTCTGTTAGGAACATATGTAACTGTACAGAGAACACTTTTACATTTCTTGGTCTTTCAATACTTGTAGAACAATGCAGTATACCCCACATTGCTCACAGTTGCTGTAAAGACAGGTACACTGAGATACACAGATGTTAGAGTAACCAAATTCATATAAGACAAAATACAGTGCAAACTAGGAAGGATCCTTGATCCACCTTACTGCAGTTTAAAGCCTTAAAACCAAGAATAAACCATGATACTTATATTACAAAACCTCCCATAAATCAGTGGTTTTTCCAGGAATGTAAATCAACAGAGCATTTGGCTGCAAAATTCTTCTTTCCAGTCACAGAGACATGAATATAAAACTCTCACGGACAGACAGCATTTGGGTTTAGTCTTCAATCTGTGTGACTGTTTCTAGCTCTGAGCACATTTTGTCTGCAATCCTTCCAGCCCTGGTCCTGTCTTACAGTGCTCATCTTTTGCTAAATGCATTATTTCAGGACATAACCTTTCCAGTGTTAGGCAGAAGAAAAAGATGACAATTTACACTTTTACTCTTAGCCTCTGTGTGCTCTGAGACAGTCAGTGCAGGCAATAGTGGAAGAGAAAAATGTGAATGAAGTAAAACATTAATAATCTTGGTTCTATGGTTATTTTAAGAGCAGGTATGCACTTAGACAATTTAAGATCTACTCACCACTGACATTTTGACCAAATAGGTTTAAAATTAAAACCAAATGCACAGTATTTAGTAGAATTTTTGAAACCGGACTATTTCCTTGAAATTTCCTTGGATAGTGTGGCAAAAACTTAGCTAACATATTTGTGTCCAATGTGCCTTTGATGCAAAAGGATAGGACACGTGGGGGGCTGCTCTGGAAAAGCAGGCATTGCTGTCAGAAAAGAGAAGTAATTGATAAAGCTCTGTTCTGCAAATGTGAGTTTCACTGCAGGCTTTCAATTTCAATCCCAGGTTTCAATATAATAAATATATAAAATGCATTTCTTTTTACAGAATGCAAATAATTTAGGGAGAAATGGAGCTAAAGGTTGACTCCTGACTGTGTTCCCAGGCTCTTATTTTCAGACTGAAGTAGAAAGAGTTACCTTCACGTTTTGCTTGCTGCCAGGGTTTCAGTGAAAACAAGCCCCATGCCTGGACTCCTCTCTGACGCCTTAACATTATTCCTTTTTCACAGTTAGTGAAATAGGTCATAGCCCTGACAAATCTATTATGCCTCATTCATAAGTACTGCAGTTTACTTAGACAGTAATTTCTGGCCCAGAGCATCACTGAATGTTCCGTTTTCTCCTTCAAAAAAAACAAGGCACGGGTGACCTGTAAAATGTTGTAATCAGGTTGCCCATCCTCACAAAACAAGGAGGGACAGTGTCAAGGGATATTCTGAACTTCTACAACTCTATCCTCTCATGTCCACGAAGCCTAAAAAGACATGCAGAAATAAAAGCAGAAGCAACAACTGATCTAAAGCCTCATATAAAATGAATCTATTCAAATGCCTGATAAAATGATTTCTACTATTTTGTCCACAGTGTAGCTACAACAAAGCTGCTGGTCAGGTCCAGCAGTGCTTTGATCAGAGGTTTTTTCAAGTTTCCTGTTGCAGCCATCACTTCTATAAATGAAGAAAAGACTAAAAGATGCAAAGTCCTCACTTCCTCTGCACTGACACTGGGCCAGCTCTTTAATTCCTTCCTGTATTTGCACTGGAACAACATTCAGGGTATATGTTAATACATTTTACCCAATACCTAAGGAAAGAGATCTCCTAATGGTCTGACAAGTTCTGCATTGTGCTTGATTGTTCAGACTCCTATGACTTAATGCACGTCCCCAACAGAAGATAGAGACAAGACAACAGCGCAGGCCAGCTTGCTTTTCAGCCAGGATGGAAGCTAAAAAACCCAGGAGCCCTTTATTGCCACAATTATTTGCTCTGAACAGGTCTCTTAGTTTTATTACTAATACAAAACACTATGAAATTGCAGATTCCTTTCCTGATACTAGCACATTTTAGTACTAACCCTTCCCCAGAAATGAGGTCACCAAAATTCACTAATTTCCGGAAAGTAGGAAACAAAAATATTCAAACAGGACCAAGAATTCCAATCTGAAATATTTAAGCTTTATTTCCTATTGTTCAAAGAAAACACAAGTGGCTCAGGGGAAAATCTTTCATTTTTCTTAAACTGCAGTAGCTTATTGTTGACATAAAGTATTTGGCTGTAATAACTTTTTAACTGTCATCATAAAGGCTATAATATATATATATATATATTTAGCAACATTCACAACTCCCAGAAGTACTAGCTTCCTAGTGGAGGTTTTAACAAAATAACCTATGTATGCATTTTTAAAATAACTTCGCTGTGCCTTCACTGCCAAGATTGATCACTTTATTTCATCAAGAAGATCATTAGGGACTTCTATACATGCCGACAGGCACAGTGAGCCTGAACTGCTATACTGTGCTTGAAAGCAGACATGCATGGACCCCCTCTTGCTGCTGCACACAGATATGCTATAACCTCCAGGCTACCTATGCAAAACAAATGCCAAGACATTCACTACCCATTTCAGCTCGAATTTTAACTGAATTAACTTCTATGCTGTAAAGTTTGGAATATGGATGCTGTGGGCACATGTTTTCTGGACACCACCGGGTGATGTGGAAGGCTCTCAGAAAAGGCATGACCTGCACTAGACACTTGCAGTTGTGCAATTTCATGTTTCAGTGGCTTGCCTTGGAGACAAGGCATTCTCAAACCAGCACTGCTTGACTGGCCGGATGCCCACTTCTACCTAAGAAGCACTCTGGGCTTCTTATTAGAGTTTTGGTCTTGATCTAATGTCACTTTTGGAAATATATTTTAAAATAGAAGAATAAAGCTGTCACGTAAATCTCCTAAGTTCATGAACATATGAAAAAAAGGTTCTTCAAAGCTAGGTTGGTGGGGTGCATGATGTAAGTCAGGGTTGTGAAAGCCTGTCTTGATTTAATGATGCCTTTCATGCTGTGCATGTGATCAGGTTCATTCAGTGTGTACTTTGCATAAAAGCCAAAAAGTTAGGAATTGAAAGACATGAAGAGAACACTCATATCATAATCCTACCCCTGTATGTATAAGCATTATGATGGCATCTTTCACTACACGAATATACACTACTTCTAAAACCTGGAAATATCCTACAGATTTTTCATATGCTCTGGCAAAGTGCATTTTTAAAAAGCACTCATTAAATGAGCCACCAGTTCACACCTCTCATTCATTACAAGCATTATGATGTGAGCTTTGTGCTTTTAATTTACTTCAATTTCAGCAAGATCTGGGGATATTGAGAAACTTGGCAGAACCCTGAACATATTAAGCAACAGGATACTGAAAGAGTTGCCTTTGTACTTTAGAGACAGTAACAGAAATTAAATAGTATTTTTAAACATGTTTTGAGATTTGTATGTTACTGTATTCTCTGAAGTAATACACGCCCACATGGGTACCACACTACTTGTACTTGTGACTTTGGCTTATGATTACAGCTTTTACTCATCTGAAAAATGTTAAAATTCTCTTAGCATTGTTCTTTAATGGAAACATTAAAATGAAATATGGCAGGTTTTTTATTTTGAAAACTCCAGTGTCCTCCTAAAATGACTAATCTAAATCACAGGGAGATGCTTGCAAGCCACACTCTTGCTCCAAATGGCTGCTGATCCGAGCACTTGTCTAATACTTACTGTCTGCAATGCCAGGAAGAACAATCGAGCTCTCCTCTTCTTCCAGATCTTCTCCCAACAACAGTTGTAAACATTCATTTGCCAATCAAAAAATCACAGCAAGTTTATGCTACACTGGGCCTTAAATACCTGATTAATTCTAGAAATTACCAAAATAAATACAGGCTAAGTCTTTGCTCATTGAATAAGGATAAAGTAACTTCAAAATCCACAGCCACTGGTTGCCATGCAACCTGCTATAGTATTATGGCAGAAATAAGCTGTGCTTGAATTTTCAGTGCCCTCTCGCTCAGCCTTCTTGATGTTGTGATACTCTAATGCTTCTCAGCTAACTTCCATTAAGTAGTTTTTTGTGGGGTAGTATTCCAAGGTTAAAATGATTAAATAACTTTTATGGTTGATCAAATATAAGCCCTTATTATACACAGTAGGCAAAACCATACATTTTAATTACTTTGTTATCAAAGATCTTGGTATTTACATTTCATTTTTCAGTTATAATTCTGAATTTAGTTTGACCTTCATAAAAAAGAGAAGACCCAAGATTCTTGCTGTCTTAAACAATTTTTCCCATAAACACTAAAAACCATTGACATGGTAACAACAGAAACAATGTAATGAGATCTACACAAGCTATTAGAATTATTTTCAACTGAGATATTTTGTTTTATTTATTTAAGCATCACCTTTTAATTTTTCAGTTTAATTTTTAACTACTTTAATTATTTGTCACTTGATAATACATTTGCTGTCTAGGGGTTATGCATCAATATTTGATGTTATTGAAATTAAGTTCATTTAGAGCTACCAATAGCATTTTTCCTTTATAAGAAGTATATTCCAGTATAAATACTGAAATAAAAACACTAGTTTAAGGTACTCTATAGAACTTTGCTACTATCATGCAACAAAGTAATTTTCTGCAATTAAATTGCACTAATATTTATAGAGACATATGCTTTAAAATTCATGATTAGGCAAAGTTTGCATTTTGCATTTTTGGTTTCTGAAATTATTTGAAGAAGACAGATTTCACAGACAAAGATCAACCTAATAAGGTCTTGTCTTATATATCCATTTATTACAGAAATCTAATGCAATTCAAAATCTATTAACCTCTACCACTTCTGTAAAAACAGATTTATTAGATGGGGACAGAAATATCATGTACATAATTTACGCTGTAAATACATCAAAATAAAAATACCATCTTTCACTTATTAAAAAAGCAAAAATAAAAGAAAAAGAAGTCTTAATATATTTATGTGAAAAGATGTTTAGATCACGCTTTGTAAGAAAATATTTTATTTTGCCAAATTTAGAGTCACTATTTTTCATCTGTCTGCTTAGATTACACAGAAATGTTAAAGAAAAAAAAAGGTAAGTTTTAAAAGCCTGTATTTTAATTCTTATGACTTTTTTTTTTTTTTACTACTTTGTCTTTCCAGAGCTTTATACAGCTTTTCCCACAGTGTATGGTGGTCTTTAAATATATACAAACAAAAAATATACTTATGCTTGTTGTGGGTGGTTACAGACATATTTTTAAAAATTATTTGCTTTTCATAGTGTACTGGTTAATAACAAATAAGGAAAAAAATACTAAATAGAAAGCATGACACTAACAACAAGCAGTAGATTCAAATAACCTTGCAGTCAAAGCTTTGTAACCTAATTCCAATAATGGCTCAAAGATACATGGCATAATAACATTTTCTCTCTTTCAGACTGTAATAATGTTCACATGCAAACGCATGGCCAGACTCATCGTTATAAAATGATTGTTTAACACATTCCTTCTCGGGCTTTGTAGTCTCATGTCTGCATAATGCGCCCCTTTTAGCATCTTACCCTGCGACTCTTAAAGTTAGCTCTGAACAGCATCGCTATTTCCTCATTTCTTTTGTTACTTTAGGGAAAAAAAGCTCCAAACGTCCCCCCTCCTCCCCAGACCCCCGATTTAAGGAATGACTCGTTTCCTTCTCATTCCAGTTGAAGAGAGGGGAATGAGTTTATGTGCCGGGAAGGGCAGTCTCCGGTAAGCGGCTGTGTGAAGGGCAGGCGGTCAGTGTCACCGGGCCGTGTGTCACACACACACACACACACACGGGGGGACACGGCCCTGCCCCGTGCGCCCCGCAGAGTCCCGGCTCTCCGCACGGCCACCGAGCCCGGCACACCGCAGCCACCCGCAGCCAGCAGGGCTAAAGTGCCGTGACTCCGTCCTTGCTGCCAGGTGTTTCGATAATGCCATCCAGTGCCGAGCCTGGCGCCCGCAGTCGTTTTGTAAACTCTGTCTATCAGTTTAGGAATGCATTTCAGTTTCCTAGCGTGGATACAGTCGACCTGCTGGTGAAATTACGTTGTATAAAGTGAAATACTGTACTATGCGGGAGAAGATAGAAAGCAGAAAAGAACTTAAAGGAAAACTTTAAAGGATCTGTCATCAAAACTTTAAATAGGCCTTTCTCCAGCTGTAGCTAAATTATTGTACTTCTTGATACTGTTTGCTCCTCATAGCAATTGAAAGCATATGTAATTTAACAGCAGGCCTCAATCCTTTAATAAGCTGTCTTTAAAATACCTTACATGGATTACCTATCTGTAAATCTGCTTCCCATGCAGAATGTGACAGCATTATGGAAATTGTGAGTTCAGTAAAGATGGCATGTACCAAAGAGAACCACATCTGCACACTGTAAGATTATACCAAACATTGGAAGTAATCTTTAGTCATTTATAATACTGCAGAATGAATAATTAAGATTAAGGGCTCTATTCTGCCCTTACTTATGTCCTACGTATCTCATAATTTTTTTTCCCCCCTGTAAATTAAACAGAAAAGTAGCACTGCAAGGCTTTCTTGTTCAAATTATGCAAAGTTGGTATTCATCTTTCTGCAATTTGGTGCACATCTAAGGAAGTTTGGCAAAAAAGGAATGATCACATATGGAACAGAATCCATACTAAAAAGGGATATCCCATGTTTGCCAAAAGGAGCAACTTGCAAGTAGCACATATTTCCTTATCACTTAAAAAAAAAAAATATTAAAGAAACAAAAAACCAAAAAAGACTTTCCCAGAGCAGAAACACAGTTCAAAGAGATTCTGTGCTCTGAGTCACTCTGCTGAATACGCAGCCTGCCTAGACAAAAAGAAACACAAATGTCTGAAAGCAGCTCACAGCAGAGGGGGAATTGGTAAGTTTTGGCAAGGAAAGGGCTGCACTAATATTCCCTGACACTTGGATTTCTAAGAAGGACCTGTTTCTTCACTTAATAATATGCAATTTCTTCTGCCATTTACTGGTAGGAGAAGGAGCAACTGGAGAGTTTTCTCCAAACCCATGCTGGTGGGCAGGAAGAGGAGTGAGAGGCACTAAAAGTAACCAAGGTCTTCTGGGGGAAGACATATACACCACCAGCCAGCTATGTTTTCCTTGCCCACACCTCAGCTCCAGGAGTCTGCAGACTCTGAACATATAATTTATTCCACAATATACAAGTTCTTTACAATCCCCTTTCAGCTGGGTACCATGATATGGGATCTGCAAGTCCCATAGCAAACTAGACCAGAACCCAGCCCCAGACCTTACTTTACAGCCTCACAAATGCCACTATTATTTGCAGCATATGAATGAAATGAAATTACTATCTTACTGATAGCCATTCATTATATTCCATCACAGAAATTACAAACCTGTTAGTGCCAGGAAAACGGAGCCCACAATGAGCCTTGGCCTTTTTCTTTGCTCTGGCAATTCATGAAAGCCAAACAAAGGTAATTTTTGAGGAATAATTTTTACTAATGCCTAAGATTCACACACATGGTTAATGTCTGCTACTTTGGAAACAGTGGCATTTCTAGGACTTGGCATTTGAGACAGCAGATGGGTGGAAATAAATTTGCCTCTGGGGTTAGGGCGCTACACCAGTCTTCTCTGCCCACTGCAGAACTATTTGTTCATTCCCTCTTAGTGTAGAGCAGTAAAGATGCTGCCATTTGGAGCATCTGAATCTGAGCTTTAGCACTCACTTTATTCTCAGCATTAGTGCTGTGTATTAATGTTGGTCATACTAATACCAAAATACATTGCAAGCATGTGCAGCACATGCAAGCCCTGGAGAGCCTCCAGTGTTAAGTGATATCTCAGCTGCTCTGGCAGCTTTCTCACATAAGGAGGACACTTTCCTCCCCCCATGTGAGAGCCCAGAGAACACACGTCTTTAAATGCAGAATTAGCTAAGCAACTAACACATCATACGGCAAAATAAACAATATTCCCAAGCTTGTTAAAAACTAAATATGGCACTTTAGAGAACAATGCACAGTTAAATGAATTTCAGGACTATGTTACCATTAAGACATTCTTAATCCTCTGGTCAGATGTAATTTTAAAATTATACAGAAAGTGAGGAGGTGATTATTAAGGGAGTGAGAACATATCCCAGCTCTAAAACAGACACAGATAAACTGACATATGCACAGACATCTCAGATGGCGACTCAGCACAAAAAATCACTGGAAAAAAAATCCCTTTGCATTTCTATATATATTTGGAACCGTTAGTTCCTCACTGCAGCAGCAGCATTCATTTCCCAAACTTCTGAAATCCTCTTTATCAGTGAGATTCTCATACACTCTTAAGAGAAAGTAATGGTAACCTATCACTTTTAAGACTACAGCTTTTGAAAAACCAGACTGTCAGAATACTGCAGGATGTACAATAAAAGGCAAACGAAAGCCAAAGAGACTGACTAGATTTTTTAATATGTTTCCAGCCTCCACGATTCTATGATTAATTTGTTCTCTCTCATCCTCTTTCAAAACTGGAAGGAAAGCCTTTACCATTTCTGAGTTTAGAATTACTTCCTGCTCAATTTAGGGATTTTATTGCCACAGAAAGCAGATTGATAATGATTATTATTATGCACATTTGTAAGGCAACAACTACTGCAATATGAGGCTTGTATTAAAAGGAAAATAGTTCTCAAGTACCAAGAGCAAACGTCCAGCAATCTGTGTATAATCTCACTTTTACAAAATGAAGAAAGAGACTTTTTTTTCCCAATAGACATACAAAGTACTGGAGAACCCAGACAAAAAAACTCCACCAGAGTAAAAGCACATCTTAAGCAGTTCCTGAATGGAGTCATGAATCAGAAGAGCTGAACATTCACAAAGCTGTCTAAATATATACAGTTCATTTGGCAACAGTACTTCCTGCTTAAATTGACATGATTTTCTGTTGCTTCTGCATCTGAAATCTTACTATTTGACCCCTAAAGAAACGAAAAGCTTTACAAATCTCTTGGATTGTCTTGCCATAACAGTCCAACAGTCTTTCTGGAAAAATGAGGTTAGTGGGTCACTACTTTTAATAGACGGTTTCTTGAGCAAGACCTAGGTCGTTTGTGGTTTGACAGATTTCTGGCAAATGCCCTTCATTTCAAAAGATATTCATGATCTCCAGCACTAATAATTGTACTCGCATCTCTCCATGCTGTGTTTTAACTAAAAAGAGAGAAAAAGGCAATTCACAGTTCAGGACAATCTTTTCTCATTCATATCCAAAACTAAAGAAAAGTTTCTCAAGAAGGAAGGTAAAGGCAGAAGCAGGTAGATTGGAGTGCACCAAGATAGCTCTTTTCATGCCTTTTAAGAATGAAAATTTCCAACTTCTAATTTCTCATTATCTTCACAGAAGTGCCATGTATTTGAACAGCCAGGGTGAAGAGCTGCTGCTGACTCTTGGTGTAGCCCAAAGCAATTATTTTATGTCTGCTCCCAGATCACTTGCATTGGGCACATTTTGGAGGAACGCCAGCTCAGTGCTTGAGAACCTGCGTGAAAGCTCCTTTCACCTGCCCTGCACACAGCAGGTTGCTTTGTGTATAAAAGCCAGCATTCTTCTGACATTAGTATTTTTTTTAACTTGATAATTTCTGTGAAAACAACTCATTGACCAAAGGGAAAACAAGGTTAACTTGGGAACCTTTGTCTCTTACCTTAAACTTAGCAGTCTTGTGAGATGCATATTCTGGTAATGAAAACAAATTAATAAAAAAAAAAAAAGAATACTGTTCCTGATCTGCAGTATCTTATATATTATTTTGGAGCTGAACAAAAAAACCCCCAGAATAGACTAGTGAGGGAGAAGCCAGCCTTTACATAATTTCAAAGACTGTTTTTGTTTTACATAGATTTTTTTTAACTGCTCCTTTTCCTTTTCAAATGCATTTAGAAAAAAAAAATCTCTATTTTTCAGCCTTTATAGCAACAGTTTATCTTTGAAGAAACCATAACAGATCGCCTGGATCTAGAAGCTCTACTATTAGACTTGCTAGGCTGTTTCAAGGAAGGGTACAACAAGAGAACAAAAGAAGGCATTCACATTAAATCAGAAATGGGGACAATCCAACTTTAAACTCTGCTTTATCTATCCATATATTTCTCTTACTATTGTCTTCATATCAAGAACATTTCCATTTTGATTTCCTGCATCTTGTTCTGAAAGAACTTTAAAGCCTTACATTTGGTGCAAGTGGGTTACTTTTCCAACGTGTTCTATCTGCCAGAGCATTGGAGTGATTTTTTCAAAAGGTATCATCTGTCATCTCTGATATTGCAACTGATGTAAGCCCTGAGAGGTGCATACAGTAGTGTTTGTTTGATCAGTTACGTATTTGACATTATCTTCTAAATGCTGTCTCTTCTGCTCCCTCAAATTCTGGAAGTGTATCCTCGCAGATGAAATCATCTGTTCCATCTCCTTGTCTCAAGACAGAATCAACAGGCTCATCTAGAAGCTAATTCACCTAGTCTTTCTCTCCTTAAAGACATCTAATGATGTAGACTATATAACCTGTTCCAGAGCTTCACTCTCCTTGTCTTAAACTAATTTCAAGTAAAGATGTTGAGGTTTTCTGAAAGTCAGAATGCTCATATGATGCGGTAAAGCTGGATCCATTCACTCTTCTACTAAAGGAACTATTTGTTTGACATTACACTTCCAAAAATATAACTGCCTGCGTTAGAATTCGTATTTCATAATTCTTTTTTTAAGTGCTGCTCTGTGAAATTATTTGTGACTATGATGACTTTGAGCAATTTATTATCACTTGCACCACTTTCCCTTTTACTCTTAATAGTCTCAGTTGTTTCTTCTCCTTTGGTAAGAGGACACCAGAACTGCCTTTGAAAGAAAGTGCTGAAAGATACAGAGATTTTTGCAATCTTTAAATTTTTCCATTCCTGTTTCATACTCCATCTCTGTATTTTCCCATCCAGAATTTCTAGATTTATTGTTTACTTGAAGTTCCAAGGGTGAAAAAATAAATTTTCTTCTCCTCCCAACAGAAATAAGTAATTTCCTGTAGTAGCACAGTAGAAGGAAGAGATATATATAAAAGAAGAAAAGAAAACCCTCCAAGAGTAAAAGAAAGCTTAAATCTATTTACAATAGACTGAGGTAACATCATTTTACCTGTATGTCTAATGAACATTTAAAACCAGAGATCAATTAATTACACCTAGCAACCATTTATTTAGTAATAAGCCTATGTGCTGCCATACGAATAAATGTGCAAATGCAAATAACACTATTCCTGCTCTGAGGTTTTTAACAATCTTAAGTGACACGTACATAAGTTAATATAGATAGAACACCCTTAATATAGATAGAACTTTAAAATATATTTAAGGGCTTTGTTTTGTTTGCAGTTGAAGAAAGGATCAATGCTGCAAAATGAGAAGTGCTTTAGGAAGAAGTACTTTGCCTCAGAGAAGAAATCAAGGCAATCTAACTGTTTTCTAACACAGTCCTGATTTAGCCCATGTCTACCTTGGGTTTGCAAGTTCCAATATTCTCCTGTATCCTCTCACTTCTATAACTACTTCTGGAATGAATTTTCCCTTTCTAAAAAGACTCCAGCTATTTTTTATTTCTCCCTCAGTTTACTTATTCTTAGATTCCCTTTCTGTCTCTATAGCAGAATGCCAGATGAACTCCATACATCTTTTTTGTTTTCTCACTTGGATAAGATTATATTGGGTTATAGAAATCTTTGACTAATTAAAACAGCAAATTGACCACTCTGCTCCATACCAAGGCTCAGTTCGCCTTATTTCTCTGACATCAAGCTCCCCAGCTCAAAACAGTTCTTAATCTCCCTTCATATCTTACTTAAGAGTACACCTACCCTTCTCATTTTACCTCTCAAAAGCACAGCTTTTCCTCTCCATCCATGAAGCAAAGATCCCCCTGTTAATTGCAGAACCCTTACAATACTGGTATCTAGTCAGAATGCTGTTATCAAGATACTTCCTTTCCACTGGCTTGGCCATGTGATGTCTTTTCCTCTCTCTGCTGCCTTCCCTCTTCTTTTGGATGAAACATAGTACTTGTCCTCACTTGGACAGAATATTTTCTTCCCCTTTCACTCAGTACCTTGAGCCCTGCTCCATCTTCCCCTGCAATATGAGCCAAGTCTCCAACTCACACTTTCTATATTTTCAAAGCATTATCTGTGCTCTTTGCAGTGCCCTTCAGACTTTTGATACACTTTCCAACAGCACCCATAGAGCTTTTCTTCCTTCAAATCCAATCCTCCCTTCACCCTCTCATACATCTATAAACTTGTTTGTTGCTGTGTGCTGAGACCAATGTATTGACTTAATACTTTCTGATTGCTTAAGCATGCTGTCTGTCTATATTTTGCTCCGTTTTTTTTTTCCACTTGTGTTTTCATTGCAAGACATGGCTCTTAAAGCAGCAGTGGAAACAGTTATGAAATAAGATTTTGAAAACATTTAAATTTAAGTATTTTCCCTGAAAATCTAAACATTGTAGGGAAAAATAATTTGAAAAATACAATCAACCTATAAACAGTAGCTATATTTAATCTGGGGATGAGGCGACAAAATATTGAGCATTAAGTCCTGCTTCAAGGTGAAATCACTGTACAAATACAGAACTGTTACACAGTTCTTCCATTACAGTGGTTAAGAAATACAGTAAAAAAAAAATCTAAACAATGATTACACATTTTTGTGACCCAGCCTACATGTCACTAAATATAAGTTAGCTTGACTAATTAATAGAAGTTATCATAAATTTACTTTAGTGTTGTAAGCACTGTTGCTACTATCATAAAGACATCCACCTCCCAAGAAAGTATATGCCCATTTATACTGCCCACATGTGATAAAACATGGACTTTTCCATTATGGTGAGGGCTATCCCTCCAGCTGTAAAAGAATCAGCTCAAAACACTAGATCCAGACACAGAGAAATTTTTATCTGAACTTGAACTTTGCATTTAGTGTTCATCTCTGAGGAATGGAAAAAAAGAAAATAAATTCATTTTTGTCCTGAATTCACACACTATATAGTTTGAATAGCTGTAGTATGAATTCTCCCTTCAAAGAAAATATGCTATAAAATACACATTGCTACTAACCTCTGCTGCAATCTTGTGGTAACAAAAGTATATTTTATGTTTCGAGTTAGATTGGATTCCAGCTTTCCAAAAGTGGAAGGAAAAGGCAGCAATCTACTTTTCTACTCAGTTTTCAAGGTCTGATAAAAAAGTTGTAACAGGACTGTGACTAGGCTAAAATAAACATAGATAGCAAGGCATTGTTAGAAAAAAAATTAAACATGTCTTTTGTAACTTTGTCAGGAAAATATCACTGTGATAAAAAGTCTCCTTCTATTGGGGCAGAGGATCTTGGAGACAGGCACTGGAAGACTGCCTTTAGTGATTCAGGCTGGAGATACTTGACAATGGACTGTGCCCGAGGCTCAGCCAGGCAACATGGGAGCTGCACGGGGAGGGGCTGCACAGAGCTGCTGTTCAGATGCATTTTTTGGTAAGATTTGGCCCAAATGTTAGAATGTGATCTTTTGCAATCCAAATCTTTCTTTGTCCTGTGCAAGGGAAGCTGGGAACAGCTGTGCCACCTCTCCATGCACTTCAGCAGCAGATGCTCTGGCTGGCGTGGCACCAGGGCATGGAGGTGCCCTGCTCCTGCCCAGCCACCCAGCCACCCCAGCACCCACCTCACAGAAAGCCCAACAGCTCTCCAGAGGGGACTGAGAACTGATTTGCTGTCATAAAGACTACATAACATTCAAAAAACCCCTTTTTTCCCCTTAGGTGTAGGCTATCATTTTGATATGTGTAAGAGATTGTAATGATAGAGGCAATCTCTGCAGATTTATCAGGGCTTCCCATTAACCTTTTCAGCACCTCTTTCTCCTCAGCAAGGCTTCTTCAGGAAGCAGCTAAGAAAGGGAATACTGCCAGCACAACTGTATGAAAGCTACCCTGCCAGAGATCCATGTGGGATAGTGAGGATCAACGTTACAGCTTAAAAGACTTTCTTTCTCTGCATAGAAATACAGCTGTGGTCCTTCAGGAGAAAAACGTTGCATAATTTCCACTTCTCTGCATGGATTTTTCTCAGCTGATGCATTGTCTGGATCTTTCTCATGCAGTACTTCCTGCTGTTTTTGAAACCTCCTACAGATGTATTTCTATAAAGTTCACAAATCATAATCCAGAAAGAACATTGAACTGGACCCACCATTAGCATTCTCCTATTAAAGAACAGGATCAAATGCCATGTTTAGTAGTTCTTCATATTTGTGCAACAAAGATAACTGAAGACAGTTAAATTGTAAAAATATAAAATAAAATTACTACTACAAATAACTTATTTTCATAAATTTAGCTGCACATTGGGCAGATGAATTTTGACCTTGCTCATTTTGTACTTTTTAATTTTTGTATTTTTCTGATGTTTAGACGAAGCATTTTGTTTAACTTTTGCTAAGGAAGAAGACCTCTGACATAATCCACTGCAAATTCAGAAGGATAACTTTAGTGCCCAGTCTATGGGGCACTTACATTCCGTGCCATTCTGTTTTTCCCATGCTGTTCTTGCTGCCACAGTTCCAGTCCAGTTTTTAGGCTAAAGTGATAATGATTCGTGTTTTCACATTTTATGGTTTTGGTATATTTATAGATAATTTTTAGGATGATAAGAACTGTCAATCTCTTAAATTTAGAATGTATGTATTTATCTTGTCATAAAAAACTTTATAAAAATTCAGCTGGTAGTGCACCAACTAACTTGGTGTTAAGACTATAACAGTTCAAGATGCTGTGAAAATGGACAACAGCACTTTATTTTACACAAAATTGTATTGGTCACAAAACTGTAACTTGATAAATGCATGTTATGTTTTTAATCTGGCACTAATTCTGTAGAGAGCCAAATTCTCTTAAAAGAGATGCTCAATTACTATTTGTATATCTAAGTCCATATGCAGACTTATTCTATATTGGGTCATTCATACACTGAATTTATTTCCAGATTTGAAATGTATACCTGATTCTCCTCTGCAAGGAGATTCAGGTGACTGGGAGTTTGGCTTCCACCCCCTTCTACTCTGCCAGGCCATAAGCCAATATTACAGGCTGCATTTTTTACTTTTCTGAGTCATACAGATAAAAGGAAAAAACAGTAAAATTCCCTGCACCATGCGCCACTCAGATAACAAACAGACAAATAAATATAAGCAAAACAACATCAATCTTTATGTATACATTAAAATGAAAATAGAGTCTTTCATATCCCATGAGTTTGATTCCTTTTTCGTCTCTTTTACTTTCCACTTCCTGTCCTTACCCTGGTTTTTGCCCTCTAAAAGCAAGCTACCCCTCCTGCAGTCATGGATGCTGTTCTTATTTCTGGTGAGAGCCTCTTATTCCCTCTCTGCCTCCCCAGTAATGACAACACTGATGTCCTAAATATTCTTACTTACAGCTTTCCAGCAGGGAAATGTTCACTTTCCCCATCTCACCCCAGCGTGTCCCCTCCCTGGCCCGTATCAGCATCTTCCCAACAGTCAGCAGTCAGGGGACTGCCGCTTTTCCTCTATAACCTTAATTGTCAAATGGCTTTGTGGGACTCCAGGTGAGTAAAAAAAGCAGCAGAATTAAGGAATTAGGAAAAGGACAAGTGGGGCTGAGCTTGGCTGGGTGGCTGTGGCAGAGCAGCACCCTGGCAGCTGGACACTGCCGTGCCCGGCGCTGGCCCCTGGGCTCACACCACCGGGCTCTGCCCACGCCTGCACCACGGCCAGGGAGCTGCTGCAGGAGAAGATTGCCACAGGGAATAACAGAAAAACCTGAGGGATAAAAATGGATAGCTTCCAATTAAAATTACCATACTGTAATTTTGTTAGTTATCAGTGACAGACTAAAGTACATGGCAGCTTAACTGACAAGAAAATGTCCTTTTGGGCATAATACAGTGTACAGATCTTTGACTTTTTAGCATGCAGTGTCCAGATGGTACTTTTTTGCTTCATGTTGCGATCAGGAGGCAGAAAGGCCATTTCAGAAACAGTGACAGTGAAAGCCAGCATAGATCAGAGGCACACGAGGCTGCCTGAATGTATGAGGATGTATCGTATCATTGCAGGTAATCCTCACATGAGGGTACGTACACTACGAAGGATATTTTCTAAAGCTATTTGCTGGAGACACTATCAAGTGCACTTAGAGCAGTGGTTTGTGTGGCTGATTAGAAACCTACCCTGCTGTTGCTGAATGCCCGTTAAGACAAGGAACATTTTATTTACAAGATGTAAAGAAAAACGATTGCTGAATAATAAAATGTTCCACTACATTCCAGCATGCTATATTAACTTAGGAATGCTATTGTATATTAAAAAGTTATGCCCTCTTCATTTTTTCCCGCAGTCTTTACTTTAGAGATGAGCACAATGCGCTTCCCCCCATCCTACAGGAAAGATAATCTTTCTTCTTCAGCACAGCACAAATCCCGCGGCTAACTCCCCTTGTGAACCTGAGTGGTATTGACATGGGGGTGTAGAGTCAGGCAAAAAACCAGGCATCTTCTGATGAAACACATAAACTACACACATTCAAGAACAAAACAAAAATCTTCTAAAAGCCTGTGTGTAAGATAAGACTGCCTTGGGGGCAGCTCGAACTTGCGGTCTTGGCCATTTACTCAGGATTTTACAGAGCCATCTATTACAGTATTCAACAAAAAGAAGTACTTCAAAAAGCTTCTTTTTTTTTTTTTTTCAGTTGGAAGTACAATAATTTCTAAGTCAAAATTTGGAAGTGTTCCCAGTTTTTGGCAGTAAAATGATAATACTGGGCATATCATTTTAAAGTAGAATCTCATGGAAGTTAATTCAGACGACAAGGTCACTTTTAGACATTTTTTTCCCTTATGTTTTGGACTGAAAATAATTCCCAAATCCTATTATTTGAAGCAGGGGTACTTACCATAGCAATCCCTGCCTCCCCTGATACACATGCTACCTCTGAGATAGAGTGCCTTAAAAAAAGCCCTCACAAGAATACCATGAGCCTCAGAATTTTTTACGCAAAGAAGAGAAAAAGTTGTACACCAAGCAATCATATAGTATACCTTTGTACTGCTTGGTTTTAATGTGAGCTTTTTAAAAGTGTGAGTTTTCTTCCTTTATATAAAACCATACAACTTAGGTGAAAAGTAGGAAAAGGATGCTGGGCTCTTTTAACAGTTAAAATGGAGCATTTACTTCAGTGAAGTAAAACTGATAAACAAAAATCAATTTTGCCTCAATATTTCCTTGCTCTGGTTTGCACCTCAAACTTAGGACACGATGGATGCCCTGGATCTGTAAGTGATACTACATTATTATAATTAAAACACCAAACCAACCAACCAAACCCAGCAACGTGTTTGCAGAGAATGGAAGACTTATGGAAAATCCTGATTAAATTAATGCCATCAAAATAAAGAGGCAAGTAGGGCTCAGAGATATCAAATTATCTCTAGATAAGATTATATCAAGTCACACATAACTGGAGGATCCATGAGAAGTATCACAATTATAACATTATACACATCACAAAAGTATCTCTGAAGATAATTTATTTACATTTTTTCTTACATTTGGAATAATTTGATTTGGAAGTGCATATCCAGTATTTGAGTAAAGCCTCAAAGTCCATTTATACCAAGTTTCCCTTAACACCTCTTCCTCTACTTCTCTCACATTTCCTCTCACACATAAATCCCATTCACATTCTATAAGCTGAATACTGATATACTATCAAAATGCAGCCTACATTTATCTAGGACAAAGTATAAACATTTCTAGTGTGTGTACTTAAGATTCATTTGCTTGCCAAATGGCTTTGTCTCCTTCCTTGGTTATTGTCAGAAGGAAGCATTTTGATTCAAATGACTGAATTCCTCAAGCTCAGGTACTGCTGATAATAGGATTTATGACAAGCTAAAAAAAGCCAAAAGTGATCAGAGACCCTTTTTTAAATGCCATCACACTGCTGATTGAAGGTATGACTTAGAGGCCAGATGTAAGGCTGAACACATGTGGGCATGTAGGAGATTGCCTGGACAGCTATGCTCCCATACACATGCCAAACTCCTGCTGATTTAAAAGCAAATCGGAGAGCACAATTTGGAGAGAAATATTAAGGATTTAAGTACCACGAATTCTTCAAATAAATGCACATTTTTTTTCAGTGGAGGGTTATTCCATTTTTTTTTTCTCTAGCATATGTTCTATTGAGTAACAAAGCAAAGCAAAACAAAGTAAGTGAGCAGGCAATGGCAACCAGCCCTTTATTCTTCACATCGTTCCTAGCACTGTGCCTCTCACTAACCAGCTCGTACTTGCAGCCTCCGCTCTGTTTACTATTGGCTGCTTTGTTTCTGTGGAAGCACTTCGATACACACCACATAGAACAAAAAGAGGAAAAGTAAATTCCAAACTGCAAGAATCCACCGTAGAGCATATCTAATGGCCATCTGCACACATGCTTAAAGAAAGCAGAAAAGCACACAACTGAAAGACACTTTCCTCGATCTTTCCCCCTCTGTGCCATGTGTCATTTACGCATATGAATCCAATGCATCTCAGAGATGATTATCTGGCAGTGTCCTACTAATCTGCTCATCAGTTACAGGACAGACAGGCACATTTTAAGCATATCAGTTCCTCTGTGATTCTGAGTTAAACTGAAGCCATGAGAGATAGAAGACAAATACATTAAGCCAATGCAATCCTAAAAGATGATAAAAGCTTTAAGCAATCCAGGAGAGCCAGAGCCCAAACGAGTGAACTTTAAAACAGTCTATGTTAAAATAATGAAATGTTTCCATTAAGTATTTTCTTTTTTTTTTTTTTCTGCATTGATACACAACATGAACACATTCAGTATGTTTAACACAACAGTACAGATGGAAAGAATAACAATTGAAATGAATTCATTTTGATTTCTGCTTTACAAATAAGAGAAAGACTTGGTCTTCCCTGAAAGATTTATGAGGCTTCCCACCATAAAGGGGCCTGGATTACAGCTATGCTTACTTTATAAAATGAAATTCTGCCATTACAGGCAAGAGTTCATGGCTGTAATTATTTCAATGCACTTCCCAGTCAATGTGTCTTACACAGCTGAGCCAAACCCTCTCTTACATATGCAGGTCATTTCATAAGAAGTCTAAGAGCTTCAACAACTTTGTGTGACCTTGCATTGAATAACACTGGAAAATTGATTTGGCTCTAGTAATAAAAGACCGTCTGCATTATCTGCATTCTAATTATAATTAATATAACCGGGATAACTGCTGTATTATTTACGATTAGAGCTATAGTGAGCACAGTGTAATAATAATCTGCTACATAATTTTTTATTGATCTGATGGCTTTATTGCAGAAAAAACAAAATGCTACACTGCTGTACTATTAAAATTGCCTTTCTAGACATGTCTGTTTAGAGGAAGAATGTTCATTTAACATTTCTTTTATCTCATCAAATTCCCATAGATTTTAATATCAGAGAGAGTATGATCCTTGCTTGCATGCTTGCTTTTCTTTTTTTCTTTTTTTTTTTTTTTTCTTTTGCAAAAGGAAGGAAAACTAGACTGATTAATGCGTCCATATTTTCTATTGTTCATTTCCTGGGAATCATTCATTTCTTGCAACTCTTTAGCAATTGCAACACATTTTCCTAAGAGAAGTGGACTGTACCCCAGCAAAGTAGAGCTCTCCATTCCATCAGAAAACTTATCATTCTACATTAAAAGAATTAAATTAAAATGTTTAAAAATAATTCAAACTTAACTGAATTAATTTAAGCTTTTCTGAAAATATGAAGCCATCACTTAGAAGGCTAAATCACTGTTCAATAATCTTACAGTTGAACTCCTTTTCCTAAATTCTGGTGAAATGGAAATGAAGGTCTTAATTTGACAAAAGCGGATGTAAACTGGAGTTTTTGGCAAAACCCAAATATGCAGTGGGAAAGCTCAAGGCACCATTTGTAGGAATGAAGTAAAATATCTGAAAATAAACGCATTTTGCAATTTCAGTGTAAAACTCAGAAACTGGATAGGAAAAAACCAAAGCAATTCTAAATTGCCCTAAATTCCTTAATGACAAAATAAAATTTCCTGTAAAGCTTTTTCTACTCATAATACATCACTATGCTTATTTTCTGATCATCATTTGATTCCAAGTAATATCATAAATAATGTCCATAGATGCGTTTATTACTAGACTTCAGAGTTAATATTTACAAGTATAAATCTGGAGAGTTTATTCTTAGAACTTGTTTCCAGCTGCATCAAGACAATATCAGAAATTAATTACAATGCAAGATAGAACAAATACTTATATATTTATAGGAAATTTATAGATATTCATGATTACATATTATGTTATTAATAATAGGTGTGCTGATGTTATCATCTTTGAAAGAAAGAGGAATTCTCACTTTCTAATTCTTTCCCTGCACCTTTTCATCTCCTCAGTCTATGCTTCTGGGTGATGTTTTCATTTTTTTGCAACAGCTTCAACACTTCTTTATAAAACTGACTGCATTTAAGCTCTGTAGATTCCTACCTAATTACGTTATCTTAATATATTATTTTATTGTAACTTTTAGAAAGAAAAAAACAATCAAACAAAATTCTTGCAGCTGCACAGGTATTTAGTTTTAATTGGTACTGCTCTCAAGAGTTATCAATTTAAATGCAGTGATTTGCCATTGAAACACTGGCTTGAAATAACTTGAAATAGCTCCCATTACTAAATTGCATGATCATTCCACTAGCACAAGGTTTAAACAGAACTTATTTTCCTCACTAGGATCATCTACGACTTCTCTGTTTAGTCCTCCTCGCATTTTTTTTGCTTCTCTAATTGCTCCATCTCCAGCAAGTTGTAAACCCCAAAATCTCCTTCCCACAGCATGATGTGCAGAAACAGTATTTTCCTTTCCCCCAGGGTGGTTCTGACAGCCTCCTTTTAGAACAAGCACATCAAGGAGTGACCAATCAGATGTTTCAGGTGTGGCTGTGTCTGTCATCTCTGGGTACAAACCATTTACATGTGAAAGAAAGAAAAATTTCTCAACTTGCTATTACTTTAAAAAAACCAACTTTGGGATTGAGAGCTATGTAAATTGTTGGTCTATATGTCTGCATGAAGCCTGGAAATATGTACTTCACCAAAATACTCTACCCGAGAAGGAAAGATATAGGTGGTCTATAGAATGTTTCAGATTTCTGCATCGAGATGTCCTGTGATGCTCTGCTTTACTTTATTTTCCTTAGAAGACAAACAAGCATTTATACTTGTGTGAGAAGGACACAGATGTCCAGTATGAAGGTTCTTGGAAAATACTTTGTTCCCTGATGCCAGTCTCAGCTGTAAAACTATGACGTGTACAAAGGGGATGCTGAGAAAACTAGAAGTGAGAATCACGTCTAGAGACCTGACATAGTCTGCCCTATGAGCTAAATCAGAGTTCTACTGATGCCAAATTAGATTTTCCTTAACCAGGCTTTGGCTAGATCTGCTCAGAGATGTCCATTCAGGTTGAGCACTGATTTCAACAAATTTGGATGGATGCAAGAATGGATGGATCTTGACATCTGGAATTATTCCAGACAACCTGATACAGTATCTACTTTTATTGTATACTAATCTACCTACACCAACATTTAGGGGGATTATATGAATACTTCATTCACTGACAGCATTTGGGTTTTTCTTTGCTTGAAATAGCTTTGTAAAGAAGGCAAGAAGAGTATCTCATGCCTATTTTTCTTATATCTGGAACTGTCTTATGTCTGCAGGATGGAGAAATGCCAAAATTCCTTCTTTCAGCTGACTGCTGTGGGATTTGCCTTGAAATCTTCCTAAAGACTTTTTTTTTGTAATTATGTAATACCAAAAAATTAGTTACTGAACTACTCATTTTTATTATGTGTGGTCGTGGCCTATCATAAATATATAAATAGATGCTGGACTTTTCATGACACCTCAATTCTTTTTATGTGCAGTGGATCCATTTATATAAGAAGTAGCAGTTGTGTAAACTCATCCTGGCTTTGAAGGTCCAGCTGGGCTCTTTCTGTATCACTCATCACTGAGCATGGTGTTTCTGAGGACAAAATTTGGTATTTTTTTAATGGCAGCTCTCAAAGGTATTCAACGCCCTCAGTAGGTTTCTACTGATATAGAACCACTTAGAATTTATTAAATTGTTCTGAGAAGAAAACATATGGATAAAATCCAACTGACTCTTTTCTGACACACCATCAAAAAAGAGGGAGCAAACCTTCTTCCTCAGCAAAGCCTACAGACTTAATTCTGCACGCAGAGAATAAGCAGATTATTGAGATTATTGACCAGATAGGTATTGTTAAAGCTGTTCTTCTGAGCAGAGCTATATATTAAATCTGTGAGAGCCTCACAAACCATGTATTATCCTTAAATATGTCAAATGAAGAACAAATACGTTATTTGGGCTACAGCATGTCCACTTAATTAAAGTTTCTCAACATAATTTTCTTGTATTTCTGCCCATTTCTTAAGCATTACCTCTGAGTTTATATCAGAAGTTTTGTTTTACAAACATAGAGAAAAAATTGGCTTATGCTAAAAATGTTTCAGGAATGTTGAATTCATGGTAGGAATTCAGTAAATCCTAAGGTTAGCAAGAGTAAAAATTCCTACCTCTATGTGTAACAAAGCTGCAAAGAGATTCAACTGATAACTTAAGTGAAACTGGTTATCTCCTCACAGTTTAATCCACAGGAAACAGTGATGAGTTTGTTTGACTGTAGAGAAAGTATTAGAATAGAAAGATGAAGAGAAATGCTACATTTTCAAACCATTTATCCCAGAAAACCAAAGTTCATGTTTCTTTAGCCACAAACATTTTGTTTTGAAAATGGGGCTACAAAGTTTGCTAAGGCCTTATCTCATTTCTCCCTATTATTTCAAGCCATGCAGATGCCACTTTTCAGCCCATCCAAAAGGATGCCATTTTCAGGGTATAACAGGGATATAGTCCATGTCTTACAACAGAGATAAATGGTAAATCCTCCAAAATATGCATTCCTCTTAACAAAGTGTGGGAGTGCAGCCCCATCCTTCCAAGGCCTCCCACCTCAGTTTTTACCTGAAATTTTTGTATTATTGGATATTATTTCTCAGAATATTCTCTTCTATTAAAGCAGAGGCAGCTCTGCTTTTTTCTACACCAAATATAGAGGCTGCAAAAATAAAAATTGCTGCGAGGTGTCCTTGTAAATGTAGCCCACAGAAAAATGTTTCTGGACAAACAGCAGCAGCAGCAAGGTAAAAACACCTATCTCCTTTGCCCCTTCTCTTAGTCCACTGCTGAACTTCAAAGTCTGTTTTTGGACTATTTAAAATGCTAGTATGAATAATAACAGGGAATTACTTTTTTACACCAAACTACACAAGGAAATTAAATTAAAAAAAAACCCCTATGCTAATGCACTGTAAAGGTTGCAGTTACAAATCACAGATCTGTTCATGGATATTTCATGAGCAGAAAAAAGGCTAAATTTGTCAGATAAATTATTCATTGTGAATTATTTGCTCAGCTCTACACTTTGCATGTGCACTGTATTTATAAATTTAACAGGGATTCTGGTGGTACCTCAGAAAGCAGCACAGTGCAAATTCTGCATATTCTGATGCACTTTCCAATTTCTCTCACTGTATATGTTCTGTGTGTGAAATTCAGCCCTCCCACACAATAGCTCGTTACCGAGGCTTTCCACACCATGATGAAGCCCACCCCCAGCTCTCCCTGAAGCAGGCTGGACTAGAGCCACGGCTGCCTTCCCTCCCCTGGGGTAGGTGTGGGAGTCAAAGGCCAAAGCAGGGGCTGCTGGTGAGTCTGCAGAAAGGTGTGAGGCTAAACTTGGTTCTGGAGCTGGCTTGGGGAACAGGAAGGCAGCCCGTGAGGTGTGTGCAGGGCTGGGCTGGCTGGCTGCCCTTCTGCCCCACAACCTTCCCAAAAAGGCATGCAAGCACCTTACTGGGCAGCAAAGCACTCCACAAATACTCCTTGTTTAAGCTCATGACAACCTTGGTATTGGGTACATTTTACAAAAAAAAGTCACTGTGTTAAGTCCTCTTGATTCAAATGGGGCAAAATGAGAGACGGTAAGATGGCAGAAGGAATCTGAAAACACTCACTGCACAGCACAGCATCTTCCTCAGCAAAAGACTCTGGTGAGAGGAGGAAAACCTCTCTGAACAAAAACACCAATATAGGCAATAAAGGACAAAACGAGCAAACAAGCAAGCAGTTTCAGTAACACACCAGGTCAAATCTCTCAAATATCTTAAGAGAAAACAAGTGGAAGAGTATTGGTTTGTAGGTGAAAATTAAAATAAGCTCCAACACATAATTATACATGATTGGCAAGAACAGAATTTTTCATGAAGGGCAGACAGTGCTTTTAGAGAGAGATAAACACTTTTTTCTTTAGCAGGGATGCAGAGCCAGAGCAGGGAGTGATTTGGCAGTATATTGACTGCATGCTTTTATCCTTTCGGCTGCTTAAGTTCTAGGAGAAGTAACTTGAACAGGACTACGGTTTAATACACTGAGGCTTACACAGAAGGTATTATTTTCTCTTTGACAGGGTCCAGTGCTATTTTTATGCTGTTTGATAGAGAGCTGCTGTTAGGCCTCAGGGAAGGAATAGTGATTCTTTAAGTAGGGCTTTGCCTAACAGCAGCTTCCTCCCTCCTGCCACTTCAGCCACCTTCTCCAACGTAGGAAATGCTCGACTCTCCCTTTACTTTAAAAAATACAAGTCATTAACTATCTCTTTGGTAATCTGCCTAACAAACCCTGGTTTGTTTTTGCAGGACGCCTAACTCCAACACCAGCCACTCTGTTTATTAGTCCCTTCCTCCCCACTCCAGTGCCCAGCCTCCCTGCCTCCTCAATCACATGTGTTGTTTCTCATTTAAATGAACAGTTGGATTCTTTTATTTCTTACAAGTGCTGGATTCGCCTTATCGCCCTCATTCCTTTGGGGGTTGCCAATTGGTTTTATCCACGGATGTATCATTTCTCATGCTTCCCTTTTTTCTTACAAAGAGAAAGAACCACTTCGTCAACAAGCCTCTCTGGAGTGGAAGATTAAAAACCTAGACATCACCTACCTTGCAGCGCTACTCCCAACTGGGTTGTGTAAAACTCAATTAAACTTGTCCCCATTGAATACTGCATTACAGTACATTAAACAGAAAATTCTTCAAGCGTGATGACAAAGCTTGAAACCTTGCCTCAAAGCTGTTCCTTGTAGCTTTCTTTAACATTTCAGTCTTTATGGTGCAAGTCTCCCGTTGACACAACTTTAGTCCAGCTATGAAAAATCACAGAGCCCCACAGGGATTAAAAGAGAAAGAGAAGGAGGGGGGGAAAAAAGGAAAAAAAAAAAAGAAAACCCTGTCAAAGCTGGTCTTGGCACTTTCCTTAGTGTATCTATTGAAACTATATCACCAGCAGACTAGAACCTGAGAAGTATTAGAGAGACCTAGGAACAACCTGACAGATTAGAATAACACTGTGTTCAGTCTCTTCAGTTGCCTTTCTGTATTTCCTGTTGTCCAAGAGAAAAGCCTTCACAATATCCCCCAGTCAAAAAATTTACATAATGCCCTAAGATTGGACCAAACTTTGAATTAAGGAAAGGTATACAAATATGAAAAAAAATATTTCAAGTCAAGAATTACAACCTTCTCCCAAATCCAAATGTTAGTGCTTTCTGAGGAAGTGTGAATTAAGGTCCAAATTCAAAGCCATGTGTCACTGTCATGCAACTGAAATACCATGCTAGTGTTTCAAGGTTTAGTTTCTTCTCCTTATGAAAGGATGATAACAAATTTATCACAAATTTATCACAAATTTGTTTCTGCTACTAAGAAATAATGTGATCTCAGGTAGAAACAAATTTATGGTAAAGTAAGAACTGGAAAGATTTCAAATTCTAAGGAACTACTCAAAGGAACTCTTTAAGCTGTGAGTTGTCCATGGGATAAATAAAAAAATTATGTTAAAATTTCCCAAAACAAGAGTTATCAATGCTGAAAAAGAAAAAAATATTTTTAAAAAGGGGCATATCAAATTAATTCAGAAAAATTCCCACTTTTCTTACAGAAACCTAATGAAATATAGCCATGTTACATGTCAGCACCTTTGACTCCAAGCATATATGAGTTATCAAAAAATCTCACTAAGTAGTTACATTTCAACAATCCATCAATATCCTTCTGAATAATTCTTGATTCTCTTGACTTTATAGTGATAGATGTAAACAGACATGCTGAGCATCAAAATCTTTCCTAAATAATAAGGCTTGAAATATTTGCTTCTTACCTCCTGCCCTAAAAGCATGCATACTGATACTGAACATCTCACAGAGCATTTAAAAAACACTTAAGAAAAATATTCCTGCATTTCAGTGACAAATGCTGTAAATCATACACTCACTATTTAGGCTACTCAGACATGAAGAATACTGTATAATTGTTTTTCTTTCTTGTATGCTGTTACTTCAGTTCATACCATATATTCTGGCCAGATAATACAAAAGGATTTTGAAGATGCCACAGGATATGCAGGCTATCACTCTACAGAATGCATTTAGCAGTCCAGCTACATGTAGTTAAATTCTAGATTATCACACATAGACTGCTATATAAGCTCTGAAAAAGGCAGAATGATGCATGCCATTTTCAAAAGGGAACAAATACAAATGTAATTAAGCAAGCCATATATCAAAATACTGAGATTCGGTTACTTCTGGCAGTTCCTTTTCATTGCCTGAATTCTACACGAAGTCCTATGTGCTTTCTCTCTTGTGTTTTAATGTGCCAAAGAGGCCTACTGCTAAGACAATATTTAGGAGCTATGATGAAAGGATGTCAAGGGACTTGTAAGTCCCTACTGATTACTTACCCTGACTAGCAACATTTTTTTTTTGTCTCTGGAGGGCAGAGTTCACTATTGTTGGGTATATACAATTTATGGTACATTATACATTATAAGAAAGGACTACTCAGAGATGTAGTTCATTCTTCTTTAGGCATTTCCTCTAGGCACCTGAATTTCTGCAGAGTCAGAAAATCAAGAAATAAATGAGAACAATGAATGAAGAAAATTATGGGATGGGTCTTTTGCTTCACTTCATCCATTTTGTACCAGTAGATGCCAATGAAGGTAACTGACTGTGATGCAAAAAATAACGATTAAAAAAAGTCAATGTAACAACCAAAGGCTATATGCTGAAAATATTTTAAATATACTGAAACATTAACAGCTGTTCCCTGTGCTAAGGACATAGCCTAACTTGTTTAGTACTATGAAACAAGTCTATTTTCCACAGAAAGAATATTTATGTCAGGATAAAGCAGAATAATATAGCAACTCTACAAGAATACTGAGTTTAAAACTCAAAGTTTTCTTTAACAATGTTATAGGAAAGTAAGATTGTTTCCCAAGTAAAAATATTTTTTTCTCAGAGTTTTTGTGTCTTCTATTTACAGTATTATTCTACAAAACTCTTTCACCTACCAAATATTAACCCATTTTCATGACATTTGCCATATGAAAATAAATAACAGTAAGAGGAACGATGTAAAATATTTTTTTATTGTGTTTAGTTGGGCATGTGCATCCACTGGCTAGTTCTGAGGGGCCACAGCAAATTAATTTATTGAAACATGAATCAGAGGCAATCTTTTACTAGGATCTGACAAGTTATTACTATGAAAGTGATACAGTTTGATAAATCAGGTGTTTGATTTGCAGCATACAGATAAAATCTGTTTGGGTTATTTCCAAAAGACAAAATAGATTCAGATTTACTGTTAAAAACTGCAGGATCTCTCTTTTCCCCCAGGATCCAACATTATTAATAATAATAACTAATTGACAATATTGACAACTAACTAACAATATTAGTGACTGGAGACTGGAAACTTCAGAAGCAAATTGATTCAACTTTTCTCTAGAAAGAAAGAAGGTAAAGAAACTAAGTAAAAACAAAGAATGCTTCTGGATATTAATGGCACAGTGTCATGCCAAAGTGCTCAAAGAAAACCTCTGCTAATCAGCTTCTATTGATTTCTCTGTAACATCAACTTCCCAGAGATGACACGAGATGTGATCCAGCCATAGAAGACTAACACAAAAAAAGTCCTGAACTTAAGAATTTTCTTCAATATCTTCAGCTTGAATACCAACTCTTAGATCTCCTGTGTATCGGTTTAACAGCTGAAAAGAATCCCATTTAAGAAAATGCTTTCGTTAAGGAAAGTACTTCCCAATGGGTGCTTTTGGAGATGTCTCTTACTCAGGAACTGAATTCTCTCTGTACAATTAGTCCTTCAATACTTAACTGTTCAAATGTTTAGGCTTTGCAATAATTAGGGACACACTAGCACTAGAATCATGCTTCACTTTCCTGAATGTGTTTGTATGTTCCTAAAGAGAAGAAGGTCATGTATCAGCTCATCACTTTTTTGGAATCTTCTAGCTGAATATATTATAGAGCTTTTTTAGGTGTAATTGATCCAAAATTAATTTTTTCCTGCTTAACATTACTCTTTTAAAAAGGAGAGAAATGATATTTTGAAAGAACAAGTTTCGATGTTGTGACTAATTTTTTAAAGATATCAAAAAATTCAAGCTCCTCAATGTCCAAAGTTAATCTACTCATGTCCTAGGTTATAAATTAAGATCAAATCAATAAAAGAGAATACAGAATATAATTCCTTTTACACATATTTCTGTAGGAAAAAGGAAGAACAAATATATAATGAATTTTAGGAAGTATATAAAAAATACAGAGCACCAGTACCACACTGCATAAAGCTGAAGATCATATTGGGGCAAGCTAGAAAATTGTTGTGCTTCACTTGTTATGGTACACTGGATAAAACAGGGAAATAGCTGGCATGTACAAATCCAGCCTTCTCTTGATTCACTGCAGAGCTTCTGACATTTAGGGATTTACATAGAAAAGTACATAGAAAGAGAAAGAACCATATTTAAAGAATCAGTCTTAACAGATCTGTTGAGAAAGTGCAAAGGACCAGAAGTGGTTTCCATGAAAGCAACAAAACCAGTTAATTCCTTAAATAACTAATAAAATTTCAACTTTCCCCCTAACTTAGCTAGTTAAACCCAAATAAAATACATAATATTTTGCATGACAAACAGTAAATTGCTCCTGGACCACTGGTCCACGAAAGATTCAGGATGGGGTTCTGAACCTACAGCCAATGCTTGTTTAGCCCTAATTAATTTCTACTTTAGGAGGGAATGAAAGATAAAAGTCTCTAAGTCATACTTCAGACTACACTCTCCACCAAAGTAAGCCACTGAAAAATATCATTGTTTGTGATTTTATACTTCATTTGCTGCCATGATAAATATAATTTAATTGAACCTTAATCATAGAACTGGCTTAGCCTTAGCAATCTGTCAGTCTTATTTTAAATTTTCATTTAATTGTAACTTGAAAATGCATTTAAACCTCACATAATTTAAATCCATTAAAATGCACGTGCAGTCACCATAAAAGTGAGCCTGTTCACATTTAAAAGAGCAGATTATTAATAGAAGATGCATAGTGATCACTTGATGCCACCCTCCTCATTTCCTAGTGTAAAACATTTCCTTTTTATCTCATACTTTAAGTTCAATTGCCCATCTTATCATGTCAGCAAATGTTTTGTCTGGCCAAAGACAATGCTATCTCCCCTACACCTCATATGCTTCCATTCCTACATGCCTGAACATTTGCTTCAGCTAAAGACCAACAACAATACTTCACCTTAGTTTTCAATTGAAGTTAATATGGTTTCACCAAGGGCAAGTCTTGCCTGACCAACCCAGTGACCTTCTGCAATGCAGTGACTGCATCAGTGGACAAGGAAAGAGCAAGAAGTGTCATTTGTCTGGACAGCTGTAAAGTCTCTGACATGGTCCTCCACAACATCCTTCTTTCTAAACTGGAGAGAGATTGATTTCATGGATGATCTTCTAGATGGATAAGAATATGGTCAGACAGTCACATCCAGAGGACAGTGGTTAACATCTCAGAGACTTGATGGACATCAGAGAAAACTGGTGTTGCTTGGGGACCCTACTGGGACTAGTGCTATTTAATATCTTTATTAAGGACATAGGCAAAAAGATGGGCTGCACCCTCAGCAGATTTGCAGAAGACACCAAACTGACACACCTGTGGGTGATACACCTGAAGGATGGGATCCATCCAGAGGGATTTGGACAAGATCAAGAAGTACCCCATGGAGATTTCAGGAGGTTTAACAAAGTGAAATACAAAATGCTGCACCTGGGTCAGATACCTCTGGTATCAACACAGGCTGGGGGATGAACAGATCAAGATCAGCAATGCTGAGAAGGACTTGGGGGTGCTGGCAGATGGGAGGCTGGAAAAAATCCAGCAATGTGCACTTGCAGCCCAGAAAACCAAACAAGTCCTGGCTGCATCAAAAGCAGTATGGGCAGAAGGTCAAAGGAGGTGATTCTGCTCTCTTTCTCATTTACTCTTCTCTGGTGAGATCCAGCCCAGAACGCTGCACCCAGCTCTGGGGTCCCCAGTACAGAAAGGACATGGACCTGTTGGAACAAATCCAGAGGAGGCCACCAAGATTAGAGGCACGAAGGAACCCTCTTATGAGGAAAGGCCAAGATAATTCAATTAGTTCAACCTGGAGAAGAGAAGACTTTGAGGTGACCTAATTGTGACCTTCCAGTACATGAAGGGAGCCTGAAAAGAAGATGGAGAGGGACTTTTGGCAAAGCATGAAGTGACACGCAAAGGGGAATGGCTTCAAACTGAAAGGGAGTAGGTTTAGACTAGATATTAGGAAAGAATTCTTTACTGTGAGGGTGGTGAGATACTGGAACAGGTTACCTAGAGAAGTTGTGTATGCCACATCCTTGGAAATGTTTAAGACCAGGCTGGATGGAGCTTTGAGCAGCCTGGCCTAGTGAAAGGGGTTCCAGTCCATAGCAGGATGGTTAGAACTAGATAATGTTTAAGCTCCTTCCAACTCAGGCCATTCCATAATTCTATGATTCAATTAGTCAATTATTAGTCAATTCCTGTTAACCCAATGATCTTCAGTTTTCTTAAAAATGTCTTTCATTTTTTCAGATCTTCAGTAATTAGTGTACTGTCCTTATATGCGTCTACTACTTTATTTATTTATATATTCAATTGTAAAAGGAAAATTTCAACTTGTGTGTTTCTACATCACCACTATTTCAAACAAGAATTCTTCATTCACTAGAATAGTTAAAGAGCCCTGTATGTATTCCCTTACCGCATTTTGACTTTTTAAATAAAAAGTTACAATAGTTACTTAATCCATCTGATACATCTGAATAAATGTCTCTTCTAGTGTTTCTAATGCAATTTAAATTTTCAACATTCTTTCTACATTGGTTTGCACTCCATCAATTGCATATTTTTCTCTATGTTGTCTTCTACTTTCACCATTTTATGACAAAACTAACATTCGTCTGTAATTTATAAAGCTAATAGTAGTAATTTTCTTAAGGGTTAACAATGTTAGCTAGGACTTATTCTATCTTGGGAAGTAGTTTTCAAATAATATTTCCTCCAAATGACTACTAACCTGTAATAGTATAATTGTTTAGAATAGATGGAACCACCCATGCAGAAGTACATACTGTAGCTATAGGAAGAGATTTCAGAAACTTCTGCAGCTTGAGTTTAAGACAGGCTGAGGTGTTTAACGGAGGCATGAGGTTTTGGTTTCTGTTTATATACATGTATATACATGTATACAAGTGTATATGCCTACATACTATGATATTATCACAGGAAATTATCTTACAGGGAATTTCTGCTCCAGAAACAAGCCGTGGTTCTGCATGCCACAGACCAATTCAGTCATGTGCATCACCACTCAGTTACTGAACATCTCTACCAGATCTGCTTCAACATCACAACTTCAAATATCACAGATTAAGTATGCTCTAGCATGGATTTTTGGTTGTCAACATCACATTGACCCATATGCCTTGACAGAATGAAACTGAAACAAGAAAGGAAAAACAAATCTGAAATAACAATTTTTTCATGTATTTTCTAATACCAAAAGAAATTATATTTTGAAAAAGCTGCTAAGTTCTCTCTGTGTTTACAGTAACAAGAGCTCGTTCCTTAGATGTTAAAAACATATTGAAGCAGGTTGCAACTTCTCCATACTTTCTCCAGTTTCTTCAGTTGGGAAGATGGACAGGTACCCCAGCCCTGGTGAGAAGAAAGGCACCTGTAGGCACCAGGAACATCCTGCCTCAAGTGCTAGGAGAGCTGCAGTGAGGGACTCCTGTATTTTCTGCCATGCTAGAGTTCTTTCCTGAGTCTCCCTTATCCCCACTTCACTGTACCCCCTTCATAACCTGCCTCAAAGAACAGGGTGCAATTGCCATTGCATCAGGAAAAACAGACGTGTGCTGCAGTGCTGGCCTCAGCACCACGGTGCCCTGCTGTGAAGTCCTGCTCCTTGTGGCCTACACGAGTGAGCAGTGCTGGAATACCATGGGAGAAGGAGAGAAACGCCAACATTGATCTTTGGATCAGAGAGTACACACATTGATCCCCAGGATCAATAGGGAGGTCAGGATTCAGTCACACATGATCTCTAGGTAGAGTTCTTAAGCAATTCCTGAAAGATGATGGAGGGAGATGTATGTATAGATGACTGAAGTTTACATTTTGATCCCATTTTCTGTTTAAGGAAACCTACACTCCAGAAGAGCTTTTTTTTTTTTTTTTCAATTGCTTTTGGCTCTGAATCCATTCTCCTGAGCATAAAACAAATCTCAGTGTCCCCAGTATTGCAACACAAGCTATCCATTTCCTTTAACATATACTATGGTTTTAGACTTCTCTAATGTCAGGAAGCCTTCTTAAGCTCCAAGATTAACAATGAGAACAAAAATGACCACAAATTGCTTTAACCCAGAGTCTAAGTATAATCAATAAATAAATCGGTCAGGATCCAAAATATGGCTACAAAGTTTGAGAATAGAGAACTGCTGGGTCTGCCATTGCCTGTGCAGGCAAGCACAGCAATCACCTGCTGAAGTCTCGAAAGGAATAGGAATAGGAGCTTAGGGACCTAATAATAAATCACTGGCTTGCAGGTCACTTAAGTGGCCAAGAAACACTTGAATTCCACCCATTGTACCATAATAATAGGCTTGCTTGTAAGCAGCTAAAGACAAAACACATGCAACATGATTTTAATGCTGCATTCCAGGTAGCCCAGCTCCCCTACCCACTTGGACATCACGGCTCCATATCACACAGGTTTTTCTGGGAGCTTGGCACCTTGAATGCTACAGAAGGGTATTCTCTTATTAGCACCAGGCTTAATTCATTTGGAGATAAGGGACATAGAATTCTCACACCTCACTGTCCATTATACACAACCACCTTGAACAGAGGAAGAATATACTTCAACATTTTTTTCCTTTTGCTTTTACATGACACACCATTAGTTTGTCTGGTATCACAAATACACAGTAGAAGCATTTAATAGGAATCACTATAAAACAGGGTGCAGATGAATCCAGCCCTGTTTCCTAACTCACAGACATTTTATACTCATCACCAATGGAGCTGCCTGCAAAGAATGACCCAGGTTTGATATTAGGCTTCTAGGTCATGGTTTCACCTTGACAACAGCTCTTTCATTTCAAGCTGTAACATTTGCCAGGATCCCTAAGGTGTTTTCATTTTTGTCAGGAAGCATTGGGGGAAAAAAAAAAAGTATGAAAAAATGATAAATCTTAATTCACAAGCTACAGGACTATCTCTGTGTCTCCAGCACAAAACTTCAAATCCAATCCAGGACCTGGATGTGTATTAGGAGGCTGCAGATTTAAACCTTGTCCACCATGATCAAACTGGATTTATGGAGCATCATAACTCTCCAGACACCATCCAGCAGCTTATTAATTTAATAGACTCCTGTCCATTCCATGATGTTCCTGCCCTGTCAGTCTCTCAAGATAAGGTGAAAGCCTTTTGACAGGACAGAGTGCATATATATTTTCTTCTGTTTTCTTGTGGATGGGGCTGTCGACAACTTGAAATGTGTGGCTCAGCAAATTTGGGGCCTTTTTTCTTCCCTCTTGCTTTGTAGGGAAGATGGCAGAGGTAATGGTACCATGAACCCCGGGGATCACAAGGTTATTGAAGCCCTCAATAGTTACTGAGCATAATGGGCAAAAAAATAATTTAATTGAAACACATTTAGCTTTTATTTCATATCCTGAAAATAATGACAACATTTTTCTTAAAAACCATTTCTAAATGACTGATTCCACTGCAAGTGACTTAGAAAAGTGACGGACAAACACATACATAGAAAAAAATTAAAATCTCTGCACTTCGTTTACATTTATTGTTGCCAATGGTCTCAATGTATGAAGCAATGTTTCTTTTCATATGGTCACAGTGTGAATCGCAAACTGGGCTTCTTTTCCTTCCTGAACGTATTGTCATAGGTGAGTTTTAGACTCAGTTTACAGCTTTTTATAGCTTCAGTCTAAAATACATAGTTCCATGCAAATCATGTCAGTATTCTATTTCCTTGTCTCCTCAAATGAAAAATAATTCCAATTTTAAACTATGAAACACACCATACAGTAAATGATAAGAACATAAGAAAAAAGACTCAAATCACTAAACATATGAGAAAAAAATCATATCATGTGGCTGCTACGTAAATGAAATGCACTAATAATGAACAAAAGCATTTTCATATTAGAAGTGGAAATTTAGTTGTAGTCCAGTATTTCCTGTTCATCTTCCCTTTATTATCTATATTCTTAGAATTTAAAGGGCATGTAATAATATAGTGTGCTATTATATGCATATCCATAAAGCTGCATAAAATAACCTTTTTATTGTTGATATTAATAAAATATACAAGGCCCTGACCTCTAACTCCCTAAGGCAGAAAATACCCCACCGGATCCATTTACAAAGGTAAAAAGTAAAAATAAGGAAAAATTATTTTCCTTACAGTCCTGCTCTGTGAGTTCTTAGAAGCTCAATAGCATCTGAAGTAAGTCCACAACACTGTGACTGCCATCAACAAGCCATAAGAACCACTAGTGATGGAGGCAAAATATTTCTCTTTCTGTGTCCAGCAAGGAAATTATCAAGACTGATTTGCAATAGTTTCACTCACAACAATACCATTTGGCATCCCACCATTTCAACATCCCTGCAAAACCAAACAGGGAGCCTGACATCTACTTACCAATCAAGTCCTTATGTCTGTATCCACATTTCCTTCCAATAACTGCGAATGCAGATATACTATTCTATGTAAACATTATGCACATAAATTATACTTCTCTTGAGAAATATTTTGCAATTGAAAAGTATTGTGTAGAAAGGAATCCAAGAAAAGCTCTTCCATGGACCTTTGATATTAGGATGTCGCGTTGTCTGTTAAAAACTCAGATTTTTTTTTTTTGTCAGTGGATACTAAGAAAGAATAAAAACCTTTAGCCCCACCAAAGGCTTCAGCACATTGTATAGCTAATGGAGGCATCCAATAGGACAGCAGATACTGCAGTTTTATGACTGTCCAGGTTTAACAGACTTAGTAAATTTACTCAATTTGGTTTTGAATAGTATGTGGAAAAAAGCCCCTTTCAATGTAAAATATATGCCCCAAGTTAACCTTTGGCCTACTAAACAACTTGTTCTCTGATCCAAACCAAATTATACTCATTTTCAAATGCAGAAGTGTTTAAACTGCTTATGATGTTTGACCTGTGTCTCATGAGGTCCCTGATGCTGTATGTCTGTGGTGCAATGTACCGTTACATTGCCTGAAGTTGCAGGAGAAAAAAAAAAAGTATTTGCTAGCTGAAAACTCTCTTGCTGGGGAAAACATGGTATCTCACAGAACAATCAAGAAAAAGAATCCTGTCACCAAACAAAAATTTAGGTAGTCTTCTGTTGCAACAATTGACTGTTCCTCTATGTTAAAAATTAGAATGCTTATTTTAAATTAGCAAAATTAATTAAAAATTGCCTTCAAGTTTTCCTAGTGGTTTCATGTAACCCTTTTACAAAGTCTTTATCTTCAGTAAATGGCACATACATCAGCTAAATAAGCCATGCCAGTGTCACTGAAATAAGTAACCAGTTATGTGTTTACTGACTTATTTCACATGAATTATGGGGCTCAGCAGCCAGTGGAAGCCCCAGAAGGGTCGAGCACAGCCCTTTGCCTTCAGCCCCGACTTCTGCCCTGCCCTCTCCTCTGTGCTGCCTTTCCTCAAGCTTTTACTAATAAATTAACTACATGACACAATTTCAGTGTGGGCAGCTGTCATTTTAACTAATATAATTCTGTAAATCCACCCTAGAAGGCTTCTTCTCTATTGTGATTGGACAATAGACTTTTTTGGGCAGCTTGCAAAAGCCACATCTGTTTGAGCAATGACCTATTCCTTAGCTGCGTGGAGCAGCACTCCCCCGAAATTCCCTCCCCCCGCTCCCCGTTTTTTTGCTCACCAAAGAAAATGACAATTCTTGGATCTCCCCCTTAGGCAACATCCTCCCTAGCACGGGTTTTGTTATAGTCGCTCAGTGGGCACCGACTGTGATTTCACTTACGGAGAGAGGGAGGCTTTTTATGGCACTCGATATCCTGTGTCCGCACCACCAGCACAATTAACGGGAGCACCCTGTGGAATCACTTACGGAGATGTCATGCGGTGCCTGTGCAACCGCGCTGGGGCAACGATGGGTTTTTTCCTCCTCCCGCATCCTCTCAGAAATAACGAAGGGCATAAACTACTCGGTGAGGCCAGGCAGAGGAGGAAATAACATCAGTAAATCACTAATGGAAATGCAAAACCAAGCGGTGCCTCACACAAACTGAGATGATGGCTGGTTTAAGAAATGTGCGAGTCACTGCCTGCAGCCACCTCCCTTTTGGCAGCCGTAGCCGACCCCATCGCATCATCCCGTGCACCAGCACCCATCCCCGTCCCTCCAAGGGGCAGCCTGCAGAGCGGTCGTTCCCTAAATTAGGATTTGCAGCAGGAGATGTGCCCCTGGCTGCCACCTGGCCGGCAGCTCGCTCCCTGGGACGCGTCGCAACCCGCCCGGCCCAGACACACGTTACACATGTTGGCTTTCCTGCACACAGTTATCCTGTGGTGCTCTGCAATCAATTACTGCTATACCACCATCATTAATAATTTTCTTAATGAAAATGATTCTGTTGATCTCCGTTGTATTTTAATTATCAGAGTTAAGCATAATTACACTGCAGCTCTGAGCTGGCATGTAGACTCCTTTAGGGCGCAATTTTGTTTTAACACACTGATAATGTAATTTTACATTGTGTCAGTTGTTTAGTTATTATCCAGTCGTACAATTCCGCTGTATTCCTGATAACAGATAATAACCTTAGCACCTCCTATATCCTGAAGTCATTTAAAAAGCAATATTGGAATTTCACAACTAGCTAACTTAATCGCCTTATGATTTTATAATTCTCACAGCTAAATATTTGTACAGACACCCTGTTTTAACAATGCCACTAAACATACGGTATCCATACATTTCACATAAATGGCTTAAATAATATCTAGAAAAATGTCTGTTACGTGAGCATGGCTTCTAGTCTGTGCAACTGTGGTTTTTACACTGTTTCTATTCTGGTTGGTCATAATTTATTTTTTAAAATCCTTGCTGTTCCAGTGAAAGATTTGCAGTAAATAAATATCCCAGCCCCCTCCTAGCTTGTGGGGAGACTCTTAACCGTGGTCTTAGAGATTTTCCAGGTCTGGTGCACAACTCTGTTAGGCAAAAATATTTCTAAAGTACACTATGTAGCAATGACAATACAGTTCATGCATTAATACTTCCTACCACTGTAACTTGCTTGAATTATGCTGAAGCTTTTTTCTCTTAAAGAAAATATATTTCTAAATAAGATTTAGTTCATAAAATCTGTTGCTTAAGTCTCAGTTTCTAGGAGATATATCAAATTACTGAATAGACTTTCTGAAAGTCCATTTTTGAAACATGAGAGAATTTTATAATAAATATTAAAACAAAAACAGCATTCCTTTTGAATGTAATTACAGTAGTAAAAGTTTCCTTTCAAAATGGAAGAATAAATGACGAAAGAGAGTGGAATAATGACATGTGCCATGAGTAGCCAACTTGTATCAGAATTTGTAAAATGGGATAATAATTAACTATCCCTAATTTACTGTTTTTCTCCTTTCTAACCTGTCCTGATACTGGGGAAATGTAGTTATAAAAAATAATACAAGTAGTGATCCTAGACTAAACTGAATAATTAGAATAGCACTTATTTCAAATACTGAATATTTATTTCATAGTTATTAACTTTAAATGTACTTTGATGTGTGATTTTAAATAACTGGTTTCTTTATCTAAAGATTTGTATAGATGACTTGTGAATGCTCTGTAATATCTTAGAAATATAATCCTGTATGTGTAAATAATAAATAAATAAATAAATGCACATATATATGCACACATATGCTTTGTTTGTTTGCCTATGGAAAACATGAAGTATTTTATGCAGAGAAAGGAGAGCATTGAAGGCAAACACGGACTTAGCCAGCCAGCTCAAATTCTCTTTCAATAGAACCTACTTTAGGTTCCTGTCCATGTGATTATTCTGTGTGCAAAATGTGGGTGACTATAGTTCTCACAGCCTCTAGTGAATTGGAAATCAGACTGACATTCCTATGTTCTCCTGAAGGATCTGGGGAAATTCTGCTCTCTAAGATATCTCTGTAATGAGCTAAAAGGGAATATGGCATGTGCTTCTGAGTCAGCAACTGATCAACCAGTACTATGTACTCTTAGCCAATTCTAAACTTATCTTCGTCTTAGAAACGTGCCAATTTACTCCACTCATCTCATCTTGAGTTTAGTATGGAAAACAGCTCCCAGGTGACCAAATCTGCTACATGGACAATTCCACACATTTGTTCAGCTAATTGCTTTCAGAAATAAAAACGTATTGCTAAGCAAACTAACAAAATTATACACATGCAACTACAACATAACATCGAATTACAGCTACATGCCAGCTGACACCGTTTCATTAGAAGTAATGGCACTACAGGAGACAGAAAGCTAATACAAATCATAGCAATGTAATCTGGAATGATGAGATACAAATTGAAGGAAGAAACATTATTCTATTTATTTATTTTACCATCTTCTATTTGACATTGTTTTGTGATCCAAGCCAATTAATCTCACTAGTACAAAAATCCCAACAGAGCTCAAGGCAAGGGTAGATGCTTAATGACCGACAGAGCAGCCACCTCAGAGTGCAAAGAGAGGAACAGAACACAGCGAAAGCAAAGCATATCTACAACTTACTTCCTGCATTAGTTTAGAGAAGTAGCACGTTTTTATCATGTATTTATCCTCAAATTTATCCTCAATCTTTAGTTATAATGGGCATCTGTGGCAGAGATAATGGAATTGACCTTGAGTACTGTTCAACTGTCTCATCATACATTGTTAACCAAGTACTAAAATAACCAGCTTGATCAGTGAAACAAAATCCATCATGTTTGAATGAAAATACTAATCTTTTGGGTTAATCAGATTGCATCAAACTGAAGCAAGTTCTTACTATTTGAAAAAAAAAATTGTATTTCAGTAGAATAAATCAGGACAAAACTGTGTAATTAATTAGTTAATGTTAGAAAAATACGTTGAAGATGAAAACTGGTAAATATGTGCTAAGTATTATTACAAATACAGAAAGAATATACTACTTGATAAGACATCATCCTATAGGAATTTGCAGAAGCTATGTTTTGGAATGAAAGGAGTTTCCCATTACGTTAAGAAGTTTTTGCAGAAAAGTCTGCCTGTTTTATATTATGAACAGCAAACTGCAGCTCTGGATTTTCATGCAAAAAGCTTCAGGCTGCTTGTTACTCAGAGCACTTTGCTGCTTCTTCCACTTGGGCTGCAATCAGCAAGCTGTGAAGGGAGGGCAGCTCAACCCTTTTTAGATCTGAGCCCAGTTCTCTAGTACTGCAGGTGTTTCAGGTTGTAGAATGAATGTGTTGACATTCTGTAATTATAACAGAAAGAATTTATAAGACCCTGGTGTGCGACTCATTTTTAACATGCAAATTCCCTGTTTTCAGCGTTTCAACTTTCAAAGGCTTGTGGCAGTTTAAAAGCAATCCTCTTATAAGTGTATAAATTGCAATGATTATAGGAACAAGTTGTAATTGTTTCTAGTAAGTTTTTAGGAGTCTTTGATGTTATGATTAGTGTTTTGTATGTTAATATATTGATATGGCTGCTTATTTGCCTGGATGCTTGTATGCTGAAATGGTCACTAGGTTGCCTCAGCAAACAAATCTTTGATCTCAGTAGGTCTGTTTGGTTAGAAATAAAACCTAAAAGAACAAGAACAGTGCATGTTCTAAAGTATTCACAAAGTGCTGAGATTGGTGATTGAAATACAAGGAAGGAAAGTCATAGTTTTGCAACCTGATCTGTAGGGTAAATGCCAAACAGCTACATGAAGTTATTTTTATTCCATGTATTCAAGTAGTGTTTTGTTTCTCTTTTTTTTTTTTTTAACATATTGTAATGATTCTGTAGCTGCATTTAGAAAGCTTTCACAGTGACTGCACCAGAGTGGTGTAAGGTCCATTACGCTATGGACTGAACCCAAGGCTCTTTGAGTTGTTTCAAGATGCAAGACAGAAACCTGTGCACCTTGAACCAAAGGAGCTGTTAGATGTGGTGGGTTAGATAAAGCATCTTTGGCAGGCAGCCTTGTAAGAACTCATACTGATGTGAACAAATCTGAAAATTCACATAAGACACAAGTGATACCCATTGCCACTCACCAATACACTCCAGTGAAGCATCATTACATCCTGCCGCTACACAGAGACTGGAATGTCAGAGGTGACAACCCTGAAATCCAGTTCCATTTATCTTACACTACCATGCTGACATAAAGTCTTTTCATAGTCAAATCAAATTCTCATTCTTCATATGAAACTAGATTTCAGCTTGTAGTCTACAACGTAATGTAAAATAGAGAAATGATACCCAGTATGCCCAAAAATATGTCAAAAAGAATTAACCTATTGAAAGTATATAAGTTTCACTGATGTTTCCCAGAGCCCTGACCCTCAGAGAGAAATGCATGGTACATTTTATGCCAGCTGATGTCCTTCAGTATTTATAAACATTTCATAAACTACATGTACCATGTGGGGTTTTTATATCACTAAAATATAAAAAAGGCAGGTGAAACCAGAACATGGAAGAAAAATGGGAACAAAAACTGACATTAAGGGGAGACTTAGTATTAATGTTCCTAGTATGCAACAGGTACATATTTATCTCAGTAGCTTACACAAGAAAGAAAAAAAATCAGTTTGTGTTTACCTTTGCTGTACACAATGCAGTTGTTTTTGTTGTCTTCTACTCCTTGCCAAGTCACATCCAGCAGCCACTTGGGGCCAGCAGTCAGTACCATAGGGACTGAAGCCTTTGTCTTCTGTAGGAAGGATGATAACAAACAGATGCCATTTGTTCGCCTTGATTAAGAACTTGAATAATAATGGTAATAATCATTTTATTTGCAAACAACAAATTCTCGAAACCCACAAGCCAAAGTCTTATTCCCCTGCCTCGGGATTTTTGTAGAGAAGACACAAGCAGGAAGCTTCAGTTCTTTCATTGATTGACTGGTGAAACTATTATCAAGGATTTTTCTGAATGATATTGGATCAGATCTCCAAGATTACACAGATCTCTGGTGGCTGAGAATTATAAAGGGAATGCAGATGACTTTCACAGCAAAGAGCCAAGTGTTTAGAAGTGAACTTTAGACATATTGTGCTCATAATCAATGGGATCTCACTATTTCCTGAAACAGACAGGAAAGAATTTAAAGAATTAGTATCCATTTCAAAGATCTGTCCTGGGTAACATTTGTATTATCATAGGAAATTGTTCTGAACGGATTATGGAATTTTTTCCCCTTTTGCTGTGTTGATGTTTGATTTTACTATGTCTGAAATAGTAATAATTGTAATGATTGACTCTAAAAAGACTATAAAACAAGTTCTATTAATACATTCAAAGACTTAAAAGTAAAGCATGACATCATCACACCTGAGAAGCATGCAGGCAATTTACCATCTCCTGTCTGTATTTCAGATTCTATGCTTAGAGAATTTTTTATTTGAGGCGATTAGGCAGAGGCCTCAAATTTATTAACACTTAACTCCTTTTACTAATCAAATGGCAAAAATCCTGAGTTTGCCAGTATGAGGCACTTAGACTTCTATCATAGATAGCTCTTCTCTGTACCAAGAATAAAACCACAAAGTAAAACAGCTACAATGTAACTTTTAATTATCTTTTCTGGGCTATAATTCAGTCCAAGACATTCCAACATTTTGTAAGAGAATTTAATTATTTTTATACTCCACCAATAATTCTCTAGTTGTCTCAACCTATTTTTTATTGTGATATTCTATATTACTGACCAAGATAAAAAATTTTATGACACAGAAAAGCATATTTACATGGACATTGCAGATGATTTGCCAACATTTATTATTGATAACTATTCTAGAAATGTAGTGAAGAATAAAAACATTTAGCACAGAACATATTACATTCACAAAACATACCTGAAAATATTTATTGAAAATCAGATATTGCTTAAAATATTTCAGTTATATAAGAGTAAATCAATAATCTTAAATAATATATATTTACTATAATTACATTAATATTTTAATAACAATGATAGAAAAGGACATTAAATGTCACAAGTCTTCATATTTTTGTGGGTTATCTGTTTAGACTCTAATAGTGTTTTACCAAATACACTACTTACTTAATTTTCATTTTAGATTTTACATTTTTCATATGAATATTTGTGCGTAAGTTACACTTCTATATGCACTCCATGGCATTATTTATCTTCCCTATGCATTGGGAAAAAACAGATAGAAATTATGAATGAAATTAGGAAAAAGGAATGTGACAGCTAGCAAAAATATACCTACCTAGTGTAAAAATACTGAAACAAGAGATGTGCAATGTCTCAACTCCTAATACTGCTTTCTCTATGGGAAGTTGCAGAAAGTATGTTTTGCTTATATGAAATATTACAAGAGTCAACCCAGCTGCATGCACTTGTGTTCTAAATTTAAATTCTAATTAATAATTGACCAGTAAATTAAAACAAAAAAAAAATTGGATAAGTTTCTATGTAAATTATCAAGAAGTCTGATATCAGTTCTGAAATCAGTGTAAAGCATACACATATGGGCTACATAGAAAAAATGACATAAACTAGGCAAGAACTGAAAAAGATATGCAGCAGATGAGATGAAAGGTAATCAAAGTATCATCTCTATAGTCTATCATAGAAAAGTCAGAACTTTACTGTAATTTACACTAAAACAGTGTTAAGGCTGCCACAGAAAACAATTCAGAGTGCTTTCCTCTCACAGCTGAGATTCATACTCAAATTGAATACAAGCTGTACCAAGAATGTTGGCAACTATGGCCGCATAGCAATAATGAAGAGGAGGATCAGGACACACTCCAATACTTGCTGCATTTCTCCAAGTGCCATTTTAGTCATGCCTTTAATATGTTTTTGTGCTTATATGTGCTTTCAGTCTCTGGTAATCCCAAGTACAATCAAAAGACAGTGAAATATTATCCAGCTAGGAGAATTTTCCAAGTACCACAAATGATTAAGACATTCAAAAAAGTTTTCTTCTTCCTAAGTTGGAGGCCAAGTTAAAAATCAGAACAAACCAAAATTCTATCTTTTAAGTGCAGAAGGGATCATCTATTTAATTTTCACAAGATCTAATTCCTATTTCTGGTTTACTTCTTTCCAGACGTCTGACATTTCATTGTGTCTCTTCCATCTCTAAGGGTATTATCTGCATTAAGGTGGTATCAAAAAGCCTCAAATAATATCAGGATCTTCTTGTGCTGGGCAATAGTTTATCTACATAGACAGGACAAATAATATGTCCTGGGAAAGGATTATACTTAACCACATACTGCTGAGGAAGAATGAGATACAGAGATACCATTTGACTTTCTCATGGAGATTAATTTCTCCTTTAGTAAGTGGTAGGCTTAGTCCCAGGCCACTGCCCCAGTTTCCTCCAGAGAAGAGAGGAGCCCAGGCCTCATCTCTTCTGAGGTGAAGCAGAAGTGGCAGCAGGTAGACCGAGCACCAGCAGCCAGCATGCGTGTCTGCTTTGCCATTCCTCATTTACAGGGCTTTTTTGGAACTTAAAGAACTCCATGGTTATCACTAAATTAGCTTCCAGGTCAGCTTGACAGTTAAACTTGTAATCAGCTCTGCAGCTGTAAGCAGTCTCTAGGCACTAGAGATAGGCTGGAGGAGGAACAGGGTGTTTCGTCTCACAGCTCTGCTAGCCCAGAAGAACTGGTGGACACCTCAAAAGAATTTCTCATTCTCCCATAGCTCTGCTCCCAAGCTGCACAGATATGCAAATAAACTTATTTTAATATGAAAGCAAAACTTCACAAGACCCTGGCTGCTTGTAAAGCTTGGCAGCTCCACTGAGGGATGCCAGCAGTGGCTTCCCTTTGATGCACCTTACTGGCATATTGTGTGAGCTGTAAGGCAGGTCAGGACCACAGCAGCAGTTCTTGGGGTCTGGCATCCCGTGAGGTTTGCACATTCATAGGTGTTCACCACTGAGAGAGGTTTGCTCTTGTTGTGCCTTATTACATAGTAAGAACTGAAGCAAGCCTGCTGATTCAGGAAAGGCCATTCCTTAAAATGGTTAAAATGAAAAGACCCCAGTCCAAGATAACAAGAAGCTATGGTTAAATCAGTCATGCCTTTATCACCTCAAGATTAGACTACTGCAATGCGCTATACCTGAGGCTACATTTTAAATCCATTTGAAAGCTGAAGCGGGTGCAGAATGCAGCAACCCGCTTCTAAAGCAGGATATCGTGCTTTGAGCGCATTACACCAGTGCTTTTTAATTTGCACTAAGTGTCTGTGGAATTTAAGGCACTGGTTACAACCTCTGAAGCCTGGGACTTGTCTGTTTGAGATACCTAATTGAGAGCTGCCAGGTCCTTTGTCTCAACTTTACAACCACAGCTGAGAACCAGCAAGGAACATCAAAAAGGGCTTTCTTGGCTTGACACTGAAGAAAGTCTTGGCAGGACAACATGTTCCTCATGACAGCTCTTTTACCTTTGGGATATCATCCTACTTGAATTAAAGTATGTTCATGCTCTGACTCTCAGAGAGTTCTATGAAAATCATCCTGTAATTCATCAGATGCATTTGTCATAGTGCAAAGTTTATTTGGTCATTCCCAAAATAGTGGTGGTAAGTGTTTCCTACCTTTTGTTTGGGTATTGTTACCACTCTTTCATTTGGGTATTTTTAAAGTTCTAGCAGGAATATCTCTAGCTTAAGAAATAAACCTTTCTACACACAGAAAAAAAAAAGCTTTCTTGATACAGAAGCAGCAATATTGCATCTGTTTACAAATAAGACTTCAAAAACCAAACATAATTTTATTTCTCTCTCCAAAAGATCTGCTACACATTACTGAAAAGCTTACAAAACATTCTCCCTACTGCACATGTATAATCACAGGGTTCTGCTAACATGGGTGCCTGTAAGATGGGGCCATACAGTAATTACCTCATATTTTTCAAACGAGGGCACATTATAGACCCACAGTATTGTTCACTGCTCTACACTAGGTACATTTTACACTTGAGCAATGTTTCCCTGAAAACACAATTTCTGCTAATGTTTTCATGCCATAACTAGACAAATTTGACAAGGACAAGCAGGGTCAAAACTGTGATCTCTCAGGGAACAATTAGAATTAGCTAATGAGGATAAAAGAGGTCAGGCAGGCATCCACTTTTCACTAACCTTTGAAGCAACTGGACAAACATGGGAGGCAACCCTCAATAAATGTTTATATTCAGTCAAGAGGTTAATGGAGATAAAAATAGCCATCACAGCAGGCCGAAAATAGTTTTGCACTCTTGCTAAATGGAATCAGTGCTGACAAGTAACATTAGATGGGCTCTTCCCTGCAAAGATTTCTAACATATGATGTGTGTGGCCTGGCAGAAACTTGAGGAAACCCCCACGCTTAAGAAAAATACAGCAAGTTGTTTGAAATCTATGAAATTCTGATGTCAAATGCCTGATCAGTGCTAGCTGTTTCTTCAGAAGCTGTGCTACTGAGCTCATGCTCAGTAAGTCACTGTGACATGACCATCCTGTCCCAGGCACGGTGTTCCAAGAAGAATTCAACATTATTTAAGGAGATGTACTGATACCCAAAGGTTTTGTTTCTTACTGTATTTTGGTTCCTGCAAACAGATTTTCTTCCTAAATCTTCCAAGGAGCCTGAGTTCCCATGAAAGATACAGAACACTACCAGAATAACTTCATGACCTTGGAGAAAGTTCCAATGCCCCCTGGGCAGAGTTAGTTTATATAATCAATTAAAACCAAGAGTGTACTGGGAGGAGAGCTCTAAACATATGTCAGATGCCTTCAGATATGAGTCTGGGCTAGCAAAACACCAGTTAATACACTGATGGAGGTTTCTACTTTGAAATTCAATTTAAATTCAATTGGATCATCACAGGGTTGACATGCTGAAACTGCGAAACATCCCCTCTAGAGAGGTTGAGTTCACCTTTGATGATCACCATACTCAATTCAGCAAACTTTGTAAGCTCATTGAACAAAGTCAGTTGGGAAGGGCTCCTAAGGGTTCATTCTGGACAGCACAATAACAGATATTTGTATAGGTCTCAGACTACCCCTGATTAATTAATATTTGTTTTAAGATGTTTTTGAATAATAAAAAGAGTGGTAACTCCATTTTGTCACCTCGCACAGTGACTGTCTAAATGCATTTTTTTACCTTATAACTGATTAGAAATTCATGAATCTGTAAGACAATCCCATCCAAACAGCCCAATGGACAGACAGAGATCACATTTTGTTGTTCGTTTTTATGCAATCAGCTGGACTGTCTTTCACTTTCTGTAGCTTCCCTGAAAACTCTTATCTTTTACCAAGGAGGATTCAGGCTTGGAAAAATATTTATCTCAAGGGCTTTTCTGGAAAACCTGCCAGTCAAGGCCCGTGGCAGCACTTCACAGTGCCACAGCTTTCTTTGCTAGACATGCAGAGGCAACTCCACTTACACAGCAGTGGAGACGTCAGGAGGTATTCAGTGCTTGGTTCCATGCTGATGTCAACATCACTAATTAAAGCAAAGACATGACAGTTTCCAGCTATAAACATCCACTGTGGAATCTTACAATTGCACCAGCATTTCAGCTTTCACAGCCCTCCACTATGTCTGCAGGGGAGATCTTGATACTTGAAGTAAACGCAAAAGAAATTTTGCAATCTTTAGTCCTCGTGGTTGAAAAAAAAATCCCAAACCGACAAACTTTGAAAACCTTATACCAACATAATGTATGGAGTTAATTTCACCTAAATCTTCAGACAGCATGAGATAATTGTTTCAGTTACTGCTTTACAACTTTCCGGGATCCAGGATTTCAGAGGAGTGTTCAAGAATCTGTTTATCTGCACAAATTGTTACTTGAGATGGGCCATGAAACTAGTGATGAAGAAAAGAAGGATCTGCTTCCCACTACCTTTTTTGGTGATAGCAGAAGAAAAACATTGGTAACAGTTGAGAGGCTGTGGTCAAACCAAAGCCTTTAAATGTTTCAAATACAAAAAATAAAAAGGGGGAAAAAATGTGCACACAGATGGAATCCCAAAAGGCAGCTGGGATTCCCTGCAACTGAGAAACCCTGCTGTTTATCCCAAGGGATCATCACTTGTCAAGTGACAAGACTGAACATACATTTCACCATGTATCACTATTTACATTTCATCCACAAACCTAAAGCAGACCAAAGAAATTATTCAAACCAAAAAACTCCACACCCTAGGTATGTTTATATTTTCCAAAACTTGTCTGGATTTTAATATGATTTCAAAATTTTATTAGCATCAAATGTGACTGCCTAATGCAAATTAAATGTGTGCTAAACATTGGGGTTCAATTAATTTTACCTAACGAGAGTGCATTTTTTTCAAATCTGTAAAATAAACATAAATCAAATGTCACTGTAATTCAGGGACAAAGCAACGTTGTCAAAAGCAACTTCAATTTGTTCTTTTTATTTAACTCAGGATACCCTCAGAACCCATCTTCAAACTCTTTCCCAGTTCTAAAAACTTTTAAATAAATCCATATTCTGGAATACCTGGACCTAGCTGAATCCTGGTGATTCCTTCTGTATGCTTCTGTGGCCCTGGAGGAGGTGACAACCAACTGATTGGAACAGAAATGGAAAAGCTGGAAAATGGATCTCTGAATACACAGTGATCTTCCACTGCCCACATCATTCTATCTTGATGGGTTTTCTACTGCAGTCCTTCCTTCCTCTATAGCCTTCACCTGGCTTCACTGCACAGTTACTGCTCCCCTGCCCTTTCCACTCTCTTCTTTTTCCCCATTTTATAAATACCCGACTATGTATAGATAACTTCCTTTCTCTCAAAGAGCATGGGATAGAGAGCAGTGTGTTTTACCATCACTCTCTTGACTTCACTTTCTCATTTTATTTTTCCTTTTACTCTCTTTCCTATTCATTTTGTTCTTTGGGAAAGAAGTGTATATATGTATTGTGTGTTTACACAACGACCAGAACCAGGAAACCCCATTCTTAATCAGTGCTGTGATTAGCATAAATGTGCTGAGGATGTTCTGAAAATTGCCAGCTCTAAGTGAATCATCTCTGTTGTGGTGAGTTGATACGTGTGGGCAGCATGAGCACTGTCAGTGTGTCATAGTGTTCAGGTATCTGCCATGGGTGTTGAACCTTCCTGCTGTACTGCAAAGTTGAATACTTTGGATAGCACTATTTCAGAGATGACATGCACCTGTACAGATGGAATCACACACTATATAACTTATCTTTAGACAAGATATAATGCAGTGCTGCTTGCCCACTTTCACGCTGAATTATCAGTGCATTTTTCCTACTGGGTCAACCTCACTGTTGTAAATTATTGTGTATTCTAAGAATTCAATCTCTCTTTCTACTAATTGCCAGTAAACACTTTCTGAGTGTACTTGCTTGGATGTAACATATTTCACTTTTGCCAAACATTTCTCACAAAAGATAGGTGAATACTCTGCTCAGTATGGCTCAGCTGCAAATCTGCAAACACTGAATTTACTCTGGATAAGTTGATGGGCTAAACTGTGGGATAAGCCACGAGTCCCTGGTAAGCTTCTGCCAATTGGTCTCTCACTTTGCACAAGTATCATTTGGGCTTGGGGCAGTTAATGTGACAATAGATATTTCAGATGATCAAGGGGACAATTACAGAGGTTTTTCCAGAAGCCATGAAGGCATTTATATTGCATATGGATTAATTCTGCCTGGTCCCATGATCTAGCATTTTACACCAATGCCATCCAAAATTATTGCTGTATCTCCAGCTTAGTTTAGTGTGGTACTAAATAATTTCTAGTTTAGAGCAATTTTGTATTTTTTTTTTCTTTGTTATATTTTTTTCTTATCCTGGAATGGATGTTTTAAATCACCTTTTCCATAAGTCCAAATTTCATGTATCATGTTTCTTTTTATCTAAGGAATCGAAAAAGGTAATTATGGGACAAGAGGGAATGGCTTTAAACTGAAGGAGAGTAGGTTTAGATTAGATACAAGGAAGAAATGCTTCACTATAAGAGTGGTAAGGCACTGAGACAGGTTGCTCAGAGAATAAGATTCCCTACACCTGGAAGTGTTCCAGGCCAGGCTGGATGGGGCATAGAGCAGCCTGGTCTAGTGGAAGGTGCCCCTGTCTCAGGCTGAGGGGTTGGAAATGGATGATCTTTAAGGCCCATTCCAACCCAAATTATCCCATGATTCTGTGAATCCATTAAAAATACAAAAATAAAAAAGGACACGCATAAAGCCTTCTATAAATCATCCATTACAAAGAACTCCAGAATAGCTAGTTATAGATTTTGCTTATTATATATTTTTATTACTATGTTTGGAACTGCAAACTCAGGTTGTGTATTTCACTATAGGAAAGTGAATGTTTTTGTTATGAATGGTAAGACATGCTTTAGCAGTAGAAAAAGATAACTTTTTAAAATTTCAACTTTCTTTCTTTCTCAGAACTAAAGAGGGAGAAAATAAAAAGTTCTTTGTATATGCTTGTCCAATATTTTAACTGTATAAACGAGTGTAGCTCTATTAGGATTGTATTTCCAATGAATATTGTGAGGTCTTTATGAAATACATATTCAATACAAAGGCATTGTAGTCAATGGTGTAGGTGTTGCAGCATAATTCTCTTGGTGATGTGTTACATAAAATTGAACTTCACTGGTGCACACACTGAATGCACACAAAATGTTATATATAAATTCTGCTCTAATTTGAAATAGAATTGGGGAATAGAAAAAAATCTATGCCTTTCTTGAGGATTTTAAAAGATTTTTATATTTTTTTTATTAGCTATTTACATATATCTCTTCACTAAGAGGAAACGTGGTACTTTAAAGTAAGAGCATAAATCCAACATGCCATTCTCTGCCCAAGTTTTATATTTGTTAAGATAGAATAATCATTTAAGGTAGAAGTTTAATGCATGATTCAACAACCAGAAGCCTATATGTATGACTTTGATTAATTATTTTTAGTTCAGTTAAAACATCCCAGTTTATCTCCTTTTAAGATTATCCTTGACATATTTAGAAATCCTAATGCAGATTTTATGGCCCACACCTATCCCTGATGGTGCTAATGGACTAGGCATAATGAATCATTCTAATTTGGATGAAAGGACCACACAACATTGTGGCAGTCCTTTAGAGAATTAAGGCTCAATTCTGATCTTCCAGACTTATGAATGCATTTTTGGGATTAGGCCACGTATCTGTACATCTGTTGAGTCTCAAGGGGTGTATACTCAGCTAAGTATTCTGACCTTCCAATGTACTGTATCAAATGTGTGGCCTTGGGATATGAAAGGATTTGATTACAACTGTATTTTAACACTGATTTAATATATAATTATGGGGTAAAACCTAATTCCTCCTTACATCTTCATGTAGAAAATTCCATCACTATTAAGCAGACACTAGGATATTTTTCCCCCAGTGAGTGTGATAGTAAATGGAAGAAATTGAAACACCCACCCAGGATAATGTAAAATCAAGGACAATCTTCTTAGGGATGGCTTTAAAATCAGCTTCTTGTGTCCATAAAAAAAACAAATTTAAATGGTCTTCTGCGAGTGTGTTGCTAGTCAGTACCCTGCATTACGTACGAAACTTGACAGCTTATGTGTAAATAAACTGGAACAAGGTTCCTTTAATGACTTTTACTATTACTCTATGCTTTCTTGTTCACAAGTAATGAGGAAAGCAATTAACTTTACACATATGCACTATATGTAATACTGATAGAAACGTTTACAAATAATTGGAATTATCTGGTTATTACCTATTCACTTAAAATTTCTGTTTCACTAGATGTTGTAAAATTTCCTTCAGCCGATTAAACTTTCATAAGATATGCTTTACGTTTTCATGTAAAATTTTGATTTCTTTTGTTCCACTGAAAACCCCTTCCTGAATATTCTCAGTGAAAAAACACTCAAAATATTAAAAGAGACTTCAAAAGAAAATAATTTCAATAGATTTTAACATATGACTGTGCAGAATTTTAGGGGGGTTTAATTTTTCTTCTATACCATCAAATTTTGCATAGATTTTTAACTAACTTAGTGGTATTAAGTAACTGATTAATATGAGGATTTCACAGAAAATAATTCCCAAAAATTCTTTTTTTTCTCATCAATATGATCTGTCACAGATCAGAATTACAGATTCATGGTGCTTACATTTTCTTTATCATTTCAGAAAGCTTGGATCAAGAAGATGAACTGAGCAGAGCAGCAGCTTTACCTTGCATGCAGTTACTTTCTTCCAGTTGAAGAATATGCTGCACATAATCAGTCATTTTTTCCCCCCACTGCTTCAAAAGCATGAGAATTTCATTTCACTGCTCTCACATAAAAATGAAAATTATTTTCCCTAAAATGTCCAATGACAGATTAAAAGTATCCTCAGTTTTTGTAGTTTGTATGGCATCGTTGTGTAACATAGCTCTCATTTAAATTATTTCAGTGTACTGATTATATGTAGCATGACTAAGAACTGCAACTACGCAAGTTTTCATGAAAAAAAAAAGAAGTTTCAAAAGAATGGGTGAAGGTCCTTCACTGGGATTGGAGATAAAGATGGAGAATCCAGCAGCAGGACTGGTGAGTACAGCACTCTGGTTCCAGTAAGACTCAACAAACAGCTCAGATCAGAATCTACAGTCCAGGAAAACAGCCTGTAGCTTCGAGATTAGCTCTCTCACACTATTCCTGAGTTAAGCCAGTACAAACATCATTATGAATGCATAATTATGATTACGCACTATAATATTGCATAATAGATCTTAAAATCTGGAAACAAAGAAGTAGTGTAGGAATGCTGTTTTCAGGCTTTAGGTTTTGAACACAATGAAGCTAAGGGTAAAAGACTTTTCATAAGGAAAAACAGTTCCAAGAATATGCATTTTACTTAGAAATTTCATACTGATAGTTATGAAACATTTATGCATAAAAGGAGTAAAAGGGAGATAGGGACCTGGTGGTCTGTTTATAAATTGAAAATAATGAACAAAGCCCAAACCCCTCCCATACTAACATATTTTAGGGAACTAAAAAAACAACACTATCACTTGAAATAAGTAACAATAAAAAAGGAAACTGGAAGCTTGACAAGTTTACTTAAAGGATCTTTTTCTCAGAAAGAAATAAATTTGATTTTTTAAATTCTTTGCAGCAAGAATTTCCCTATGAATCAAAGTTTGTTTCTGGGACTGATGGATATACACAGACTGGTATCCTATGTTTAAATGACAGTATAGATAAAAGGGCGATTGCTTAAAGTGAGCTGATGGTTTCGTTCACTTCCATGTGTAGAAACAAAACAGTGTGAATTTGATGAATGCAGTAACTGGGAACATCTATGACTAAAGACTGTTGGTATCAAACTCTTGTCAGTTGCCAGTTTATCAATGAAGCCACTTTGGGCCAGCAGTGCTGCAGTTCTGTGTTCTCTAATAGGACACCTTGGGACCTGTAAAGACTCTGAGATCACATATCCAAGGAGTGATTCTCAAGTGGGAGTGGGCTGACTTTCAAAAGTAGGGAGCATCAAAAAGAACAACAAATTTGCACATAGGTCCTAAACAGGGGTCAGGTTAATTTTTTTGTTGCTGCTGTATGAAATGAAAACTCACAGTGGTAATAAGAGTCAAGCTGAGTACCACCACACTGCAGAATGAATTTAAGTGATTAGAAAACTATTTTACTGTTGGCTAAGACCAGTTTCACAAAAAATTACTTTTAATTCCAAAAGGTAATTTTTCCTTGAAGGTCTTCCCTGCTTCAAAGAACACCCTATCCAATCCAATAAAATCAATGCTTTATCCTTTCAGTAAAATTTTTGAATGAATTTTCAGATACCTGAGAAAGAGAAAAAAAAAAAAAGCAAAAAAAAAAGCCAGCTTCCGAATGTTCCTAGTACTTCAAGATCCCAATGAAGCCAATAAAAGGGAAAGAAAGACTCTCAGTTGTGTGTTACGGAGCCAAGAAAGCAACCTAACACCACAAAGCAGCAGAGGTAAATCAAGCTTGCAAAGAGCAAAAGCTTTGGAAATTGGCAGAATCAGAGGAGACCAGGCTATCAAACCCCACAAGTTAGTACAACTTTATACCAGAATTTCTCTTCTTATCACAGAATTAGGCATTAAAATGCCACACTATTGCAGCCACCATATCTGTTTCAAACAACTACCTCCTATCACTTGGCACCAAGTGCAGCAGCTGTTCAAGGCAGACTTGAACCTGGTGTTCCAGCTGAGCAGGGCTTTTTCCCTGCTCCCAAGAGATATGAGCCTTCAGATGAGGTGTGAGGCTGCCATCAGCATGGGGCATTGGTCCTGTGTGGCAGCCTCCAGGCTTCAGGGTTACTACAACCTCTGCACTGGTGCTGATGTGGTCACCACAAGCCTTCTCAGTTTTTCAGGGAAAAAAAGAATAACTGCCTGATTCTCACAAGTCAGATCCTATTTGCACATTGACATGTCTGCACAGCCTCTGATAGCTCCTGCTAATGCTGAGGACACTCAGAACACTCCTCCACTGTGGAGGTGCCCTTTGATCAAACTTTCTTTTACTAAGCTGGGGATGGTGAACAAGAAAACACAAGCTACAGCTTCCAACAAAAGAAGCAGTGCTCAAACCCAGAGCTGGGGGTGCCATGGCTTTAGGTTCACATCAGCCACTGGCAGGAAAAAAAGGATGCTCAGGACCAAGTGCTCCTGCTCCACACAGCTCAGGGAGATCCAGCCCCAGCTTCTTGAAAGTTCAAGTAAAACTTGATTTACAGCCACACCTTGGGCAGCGGGCAAGTGCTGGGAGAGCTGAGAGGGATCTGGACAAAGAGTGATGGGAGGCAGAGGCAGGGGGCACTGGGTTCCCTTAGCATTATAAAAATGCATCTTATTCTGTTTTTAATCAACGAACCTTATCCAGCAATCAAGGCAGAGATATAATAAGCTGAGCTACTCTGTAAATCTAAACATTCCCCACAAATAGAAAAGATACAGCCTGAGCTCTCTGATTGTTACTAGGGCAACTATCTAAAATGAAAATCTTGTTAACCCTTTGCATGCTGTAGCCACCCATGCATCAGTGTTAGCTGACTTCTGTGCACTTATCTCTCCTTTTTCCCCCTCAAGAAATTCATAATTGTATTGCTTCACAGTAGTTATGCTCTGGTTATCCTGTTTGAGACTGAAAGAACTGTGATAGGTGGTAGTTTCATAGGTACAGCTGAGTTTTGTTACTTGCTCATTATTGGGATTATAGTTCAATAAACAACTAAGAAAACAGAAGAGAAAATCCTTAGATTACTCCACAAGGCCTGGGATTTTGATTAAAACCCTGACAACTGGAATGGGATGTTTTCTAATAAACTACACTCCTGCCTTTTTTCTATTAGTTATGAAATGATTTGACTGTAAAAAGCATATTTTTCAGAGGAATTATATCTCTATACTGCATTATAAACAGGCTACTTTTCAAACACTTTTTTAAAAGCTTCTCTTTCTTAAGCACTTCACAGAAGACTGGCAGGGATTTTAACAAAATAAAATATTAACCACAGTGCATTGAAAATTAATGGGCAGGTATTTGACTTGAAGAATTCCTTAAATGCAAGAAAATTTAGACAAAAAGAAAACTGACTTTCTAATTTATACAAGCTGCAGATAATATTACAATCAAATTTATACTTGTATGTGCCTCAATATTCAAGACAGTTTCATTATAATATCTATTTGGCTGCATCATGACATAGTGAAACCCTGCAGTTCTTACCTCTTCTACATTTAATCATTGAAAACAACAGAAGCCATGGAAATTTTTCCATATTCAAAGTAAAAGAAGCAAGACATAGTCCATAGACATCAATTCTATTGATTCTTTTACCTTCTGTCTACCATGTAATCAATAGAGACCCTTCAGTACTGGGCAGAAACAGACTCCATGGAATTCTCACTTTGCTGTTATTGAGAGTGAAATGCTTAATTGATATTTCATGGAATTATTTCATTCACTTCAACACAGATAAGTTTAAAAGATCATTACTTGGATATTTTTGCAGAACTGAACAACACATATATATTTATAAACAACACACTTTTCTATATAAAAGCAAAATTTACATGTAAATGTGCCCATATAACTCGAAGTGACTGAAGCAGTGTGGAAATTATCTTGAATGGTGTCCGCATTAAATTGAAGTTTATCAAGCTTTCAATACTAAAATAAAGATACCATTGACTATAAAATATTAGTTAAATATCATTACTACAATACTAATTTTTATTAAAAAGAAACACTGACTAATTTTAAGATTACCTAGAATTGTTTGAAAGTCTGAGAAACTAATTGGTCTAAAAAAGAAACCGGATTCCCTTAATAAACGTGTATGTCAGAGAATGATGCTAGAAATCTTCATATGTGCTCTTCTTATTTACAGAAAATTGAATCCGTTAAAGTGCACAAGCTAACTTTACTTCTTCCTTCTTAATAAATACCTATGTGACCAAAAAAGCCCACAGACCTCACCTGCACTGTAAATAAACCGAAGATTAGATTGATGGAACTGGGCAAAAATGACACTTCTTGTCTCATACAAATTGCTTTGTTTAATGTTGATAATTTAAGATTTTGGATAAGGATGAGTGAGGTGCATAGACATGTAAAGATGGTGCTGGAATATACACAGGTAAGAAAATGTTCACCAGGAGAATGACTTGAATTAGTTTCTCTTACTCAGGATGTGTTCCAATTATATTTTTCAACTTCTGAAACATTTCCCATTTTTTTTCTGAAATTAATGTGATATATAGCATTCAAAGCAATTTACCTTTCACATTTTTTCAAAATCTATCTTTTTCGTAAAGTCAAATGGGCTACGTTTTCTAGAGTCAAATTTCAGATTTACAACACCATAATATTAGATTCATCCTAAAGGCTTTTCAAACATCAAGTCTATTTATCTGTACTGGCTTATTTCCCAGGAATATGACCAAAACAATCTAGAAAGGTACTAGCTAGTCAACATACTACACATAATTTTAAGAAGGTATAACAATTCTCATTTTTTACTGTTTTATTTCAAGGAAGATTTTTTCTTTAAAAAAGCAACATCACTGTTATTTCTTTATTTCTTTATTATGCCTCCAAATCCACCTTGTTTCCCTATTACCTTTAAATTGCTGAGTTTCCAAAATTGGCCTGCTAACCAACTGACTTGAGGTCCCTGTATCTCCTACCAGGTACATATAGATCCCAATTCCTTTGGATTTGCTACAGTTGTATATAATTATTTTGAAAGGGAAAGATTATTTGTGCATGATTTATTTGTCCAGGTTAATTACAAGGACTTGTCTTCTTTGGGACAAACTAAGGTCAAAGATTTTTTTCCCTGAAGAATCTTTAAAGACCTTCACCACATATTCCCCAGAGAAGTCCTCCCATCTGGTGGGTATTTGCCCTTCTTGATCAGACACAAAAAGAGTCATGGAGCTTACAGCAGGTAAAGGGCTTTCTAAAAAATTTAAAAAAAAATAGAGTATCATGCCTTGCACATAGTAATGGTGAGATGGGAGAATCTCCTCTGTTACTAGAAATTGCTCATTAAACCTCAGTAATCCAGCACACAACTACCTCATCATCTGACTGCACGTCTCCGTTTCTTCAAACTTAATCAAAAATATTTCCTAAAGCCAATGAGAAAAAGCTTTTGATGAAGCTACAACTAATGGCCAACTTCGGCAATTATCACTGTGAAAAAATCAGGTGAATAAAAAAGGTGAACTGCTGGAATACAGATGGTTCAAAGAAAACTTCATGGAAATATATTATTCAGTAATGAAAACCTAGTCTTTCCAACTGTGGTAAATTTTTAACAATATATGATAAGTAAAGAGAATACCAAAAAATGTTCAAAATCCTGAATAATTGTATTATGAACCTCTTAAGTGTTCTCTTTAAACTTAGCAGTGGCTGAAAACATACAAAATAAAATATTCAGTGTAGTTTCATGCAAATTCCAGGTTCAAGACTAACAGTTTGCAAAGGCTATCAAATCTGTCCAGGCCTATCTGTTTGGTTCTGCAGCCTCATCTGTAGTTCCATAACAGACAAGCAAATAGACAACAGGTAATATTTTATTTTCAGTAACAAAGACAATATTCCCATTGACATCAAAGGAGACTGCACCTGTGATTCAGATAATGGAATTTAAACCAACCTTTGCAGATCATCTTTTCCTTGGAGTTTCTTGACTGTCAGAGATTTTATGGTGTTAATAATTTCATTTTGAATTTAAAGGGAAAAAATGTTGCTACATTTACCTACCCCCCACCCAACACACACTGTCCCCAAACATATCAAGCCTGATCCTTGAAATATTTATCTCTGCATTAGTTCATCTCAAAATACCAGAGAAGTCAGTAGGCGTTGCTGTGGGACAACCTTCAAGGATTACGGACTTTGGTTATCGTAAGCATTTACCTACAGAAAGAAAAAATAGCCTTTTTTATTCCATTGCACTTTATAAAAGTTAACATTATTGAAGGTAAAACCTATCTTAATTTCCTTTACATATACCACCAGTATTCATAGTTCATAGAAACTCCAGGACTAGCAAGGTACTCATAATTCCACCAATGAATACATTCAGTTCCTTTTCTCTTTTCCTGAAAATAATTTCCATCTAAAGGAGTAACAATCAGCTTAATCAGAGCATCGAAAACCTCAAAATGGATACAATACTTCTCTCCCTGATCTCAGTGACACATCATTACTCATATCTACAAATCCATAATATGTCTGTATTATATGTTATATCTTATCATATATGTAATACATGAAAAGACTGTGATTGAAGAATAATTGATAGAACCAAAGATGTACCAATTAAATACTTAAGAAGTAGACTAGAAGTTAGGATACTAAAATAATGACAGCATTTGCAGCATAATAGGGCATAATTAACTTGGAGAAGGATGCCAATACAATGTAAATAAATGCAGTGGCACAGAGTTCATTCTAGGAACTAGAATGTTATATATCCGTGCATGCTGCTATGTGCATCCTTGTATGTTCTCCAGCATCATGCTGCAAGTGCTCCAACCAGAAGATTCAGGTATCTACATTCATACACTTTTCCCTGTCAGTTTTCTGCAGCTAAGAATGATGATGTATTTAGAGATTATGCTCATAGATTCCTGCAGCATCATACTTTTCTTGAGGACATGTACTTTGCAAAAACCTTCTCTACTTCTGTCCCATTTCCTGCACCAATGTTTAAAAAACCCATGTATTTCAACATGCTTATAGAGTTACAGATTTGAATCCTTAATTAAGAAGCAAAAAGTGTTGCTCAGGCAAAGTCTTGTTACCATTTTGCCTTCTATACACGGGAAACAACAGGTCCTGCCCAAAGGAAATTGCAAAGCAGGGAACAAGAAGAGCCCATACTCCAACATCTATTTAAAGTTAACTATATTTTTTTTTCCCTACAGTAATCTCAGAGTATACCTGTTTTAAGTACTTGTGGTCAGCTGGGCTTTATCTTTGGAAATTCATGGAGTTTTATTTTACTTGCCCTAGAGTTAGATTGTGTGAGGGAGGTATTAAAAATTCCTTTTTCTATATCAGGTCTGAAAGAAAACTCACATTACCCGAAATCAAAACAAAAATGGCATAAATTTGGCAGGTACAGATTTATTTGAATATTCAAATGATTTTTTGAAGAATTAATCCATTTTAAAATCTGTTGCACTGATACAACACCAATAGAAATTACATCAACAGCAAACATACTCTATATGTTTAAATAAAAACTACAGACAGTGACTAAGGGCATTACATGAGAAAAACTCTAAAATCATTCTCTGAATCACTCTTTTACTTAGTTAAAGCATTTAGAGCCGAGATGAAGGATCTAGATTAATTTAATAAACTCTGGCCATGGTGTCTTTTATCAGTAGAAGTTTTTCTAGTTTTCATTAGTTCTGAAAGATTTAATGCATAATAGATTGAACAACTATAATTTATACTAGCAGATATTTAGGTTCCTAAGTATTTTCTTACACTAATATTTTATCTTTTAGCATCTTTTATCTTATTTTCAATTATATTCCCTTATACTTTGTATTTTACTTAGTGGTTTAGTGACTGGTAAAGAAAAAAGAGAAGATATATGAGTGGAGTCCTGAAATCTCCTTCTTTCTCATTCTGAACATCACTCTTAAATTCAGAAATCATTCAACAGACATTAGCTAATCAACATTACTCTGAAGGATTACATTATATAACAGGAGATGCACTTGTATTAAGAAACATTTGACTTCAAACTACATGCTAAAATCAACAGGAATATACTATCTTAAATACTTGAGCAAAACTCAGTAAAAGATACAGTAGGCAAACATTGTAGTCAGCTCAGCAGTGATTACCAACTCATGCTCCAAATTCACTATAAAATGAAAATCAATATTTCCACAAGTTCCTGCAACATAAAAGATAACCTTCATTGATTTTTCTAGACTTAGGCCTCACTGATAAAATCTAATATAAATTTTCAACCACGAGGATTTGGATCAGAGCAGGGGTGATAAGTCCTGCACATCTCTTAAGAGGTGGAGAATTTTTTTTTTTAAAGTGCACGTTCATACTATTTATAATTTGCCCTGTGCAAGTGAAAGCCTTTTCCACCAGCGCTATCAGGGATCTCTTCTAATTTTTATTACTGTGAGGCTAAAGCCTGTTCCAGATAATTTGGAAATTTCAGGGGAATTGTGATAGGGCTGATGGTGCAGCCCTGGCTGACTTGAGAAAAGAGCTAACCCGTAATAGCCTCCATGGCCGTGCTGATTAAATGTTGCCATAGATGAAAGGCCTGCCATCGCCGCAATAAATTAACCAATCACACAAATCCCAAGTCAGTGCTAATCCTTCCTTGATACTCTGATCCTCTGATCAGCTCAAGGAGGTAAAGAAACTGGCTTGTGACGCTTGGTGCTCTAACCCCTGGATTTCATGTACACAACGAGCTAATGATATCTTGCTGACCAGTTCAATGGGATGAACTTCTCTCACAACCCTTAGGGAACACTGTGGCCTTCTTTAAAAAAAATGACAAGCACATGGCAGGTTTTGTGTTTTATTGCAACACCGCGGGAAAACTAACCAGCACGTGTTAACTGTTAACCACAATAAGCATCAAGCTGATATAGCTGTCTGCTATAAAGCCCACTGCACTTTACAAATGCCAGTGATGGATTAAACAGGAACCAAGACACTAAACCAAGAACAACTGTTCAAGTAATTGTGACTGAGCTATCCCCCTTTCAATAGTGAAGTCTGCTGCCTTGCCTGTTAGACCAGTTTTTATCCCATTCTTACAAATTTGCGAGGGGGAGTAAGGAGTGAGGACGTGTGCCCACATATCCGAGAGTGCACAAGAGAGGAACAGAAAGTCCCTTTACCTCTTACTCTCAATTGTACTGCTACAGCATGGTTATAATCAGATTTAGACATAGGCTCATTTAATCAATTAACAGAAGGCTTGAACACATGCAGCATTTTCTCATTAATTATGTGAATGCCGTCTTTCCAATACACTTTGTGAAATTGAGTCTGTGCAGCCTGTGTTAGTATACTTCATAATTGGGGAAACTCTTTTTTTGTGGTAATTGGTTGCTAAAAGTAAGAAAGCTCTGGGGTTTGCCTCTAGGGCTTCCACACATAAAGAGTTTTGAAAGTACTTCATTATCTCTCCTGGTCAGTTCTGTGAAATTAAAACTGCTTTTCCCTTCTTCTTTGAGGAAATGGTTTGAAAGCAGGGCTCCTAGCAGATGTCTGTGTATATGTGTGGTGTGTTTACAGGCATGTGTGTATGTGCTCATGCAAACATACACACATCCACATAAAATCACATAACCCTGGCTTGTCTTAGGGACCATCACTGCCTTCGCTGAATTCAATACAAACATGAAGCATATGGGTTTGACCACTACTATTTATTGAGGCATGATAGGTCTCCAGTGGGTTTCATAACTTCTTCAACAAAGATTTATTTTTCCATACTTACACAACGAAAATCAATCATACTTGAGGGATTTGCTAACTTCTTAAGTTTTGGGATGGTGTCCAATTGGTCAGACTAGATATAATTTATAGAATACATATGCTATTTGGAAGGGCCATAGCTAACTGAGTCACTATACTTATTACCTGCCTTTGCCTGTTTCACATATCTTTTTGTAGGTGTACATCTCTTGGGGATACATATGTGCATGCACACATGGGCTCTGCTGCTGCTACCACAACCCTCCCAGTGCCCTTCCCAGCTAACCTCTTCACACTGCTGGGCTCACATAGTTAGTCCTGGAGCAAGCCTTATGGGAATTAATTAGTAAGAATAAGACAAGAAGATATCACTCTCTGCAATCCATTGTGGGCTAGCATTTCCCAGTAATAGAGCTATCTCTGGCAAAACTGTTTTCCAAGAACAGCAGATGTTAGTGCAGTCCAGAAAGGTACTTAAAGTACATTTTATTCAATAGAACCACAGGGGTTGGAAGAAATTAAATGGGGCTCTTCTGTCAAATTTAATCCCTTTGATTTTATCTCTGATGCTTCATATTGGCTAATGTGTATCTACTTTAATGCTGCACTTATCCAAGTTAACTATACTGCACAGTTAATATTTTAACTTTTACTGGCTATCAGAGCAATACAAAAGATCATACTTTATGATGAATCATTAAAATAATATGCTTTAAAAATAATACCTTGTGGAAGTGGTTTTAACATATGCAGAGATTCTCAGACTTGATAGCCCACGGTAAAGTTTAAAGTAAAATAATTTAATGAAGATAAAAGCAAGACTAGTTATTTATGAGCATTTATACTTTATGAGGATGGAAGCCATCCTCAGAAAGACCTATACATGCTTTCAGTTTAAATCCCTTCCTTCATGATATAAATGTTTTATATTTCCACAATAGCATTACGTTAAGAAGAAAAACCACTCCATCTTTGTTAAGTGAGGGACTTCTCTAAGGACAAATATATCCTCTGACAACTAAAGCAATGGCCTTGGACATATTTGATCCTCATTCTCTCCACACCACTGGACTTCACAAAACAACTCTAAACATAACCTTACAGTTAAGCAAAATTGCACCATGTTTTCACATAAAGATCTCCATTTGTGCCTGCACAAGTAAAAATGGGAAAATACACACATTCATCAGTGATTGCTCTTATGAAGCTACAGGCCCACAGATTGGGTCCATGCTCTGAAAAGTTCACTCACTAGCTAACAAAAACTCTATCTCCTGCTTTTCTGCAAATACCATGGACAGACTAGATTACAGCATCTTTAGAGAAGCTAAAATAGCATTCAGAGAGGACATTTACAGTGCTATATTAATCTTTTCTCACAGAATCATAAAACTCATAGTATAGCAAGCACAGAATCCATTGCAATCAAATCACTAAAGAAGGCAGGAGGAAAGAGACCTTGCTCAATTTTACTTGGAACAGAGAAGGTGGACTTTATCCAAAGATTGATTATTTTATATTTCTGCTGGGATTTTTCTATTACAAGTATTAAAAAAAAAACAAGCCAAAAAAAGCCCCCACCATCTTTGTATTTTAACTAATCTTCAATATATACCATTGTGTACTCTTATTATGGAAACTGAAAAAGGTAAAACACACATAGATTGTCTTAATATATATGCAAGTATATAAAAACAGTCCTTCTCTTCAGGTGACAGTTTCAGTTGACTGTGTTGACTCTTTTGTCTGAATAATAGTCCCAAGCAAGTGCATGAATTAGTCACAAGGAAAACTAACTTCATTTCCATTTCCTACATTTCCATTCTGTCCTTGTTTTGATAACTCTTCATTCACCAGGTGCACAATGTTTTAAATTGTGGCTTCAAATGTGCTAATATAAATTCCAAATCACTGGCATCCACAGAGAGGGACGGGAAGTTCATCCATAGTGTTGGTGCTGTTTTAAGTGCAAAATCATGGTGGTATTTTAAGGTCAGCACTTTGCTCAGAGGGACTTTACAAAGAAAGTGGGTTACTTAGGTAACTGTGTAATGCACCTAAATATGACCAGCTCCCTTGGCAGATTTTCCACTGAATTACAAGGGTAGGAATGCAAAAATAAAAGCATGCAAGAAGAACAGATTTTAAAGAAAAAACTCACACATTTTCATCTGGAGGCTGTAGGATCTTCTTACCAAATTCTTTGTCAAAGAACAAAGTAATGAAATTTTAAAGTTTTTACTACAATAACCTTGGATCTCCCAGGGAATATTCACTGAAATATGAGAGAGGTTTTAATACCTGGAAGCACAGCTGCATTATAGTGAGGTCAATTCAGGAGCACTATTGAGACTCTAGGCCATAATGACTCCATATGGAGCCGGACAGTAGCTAAGGTAATAAACTTTCACAGTGTGATTTCTTTGCTCAGTGCAATACTCACATAATTCAGCAGTTACTCATCTTTCATTCAGTGGAAAAGGCTTTTTCTTCCCCTTTATTTAAGAGCCACCATGTGCTCATTCTTTCCTCCTCATCACAGAAGGTTTACATAGCCAAAGAAAACATTAACTGAATTTCCAATTAAAAAACAGAATTTTATGACTGTCTGAATGCCATAGAAAAGGGAAATTCCTCAGTCCTTGACCCCTACACAAAGATGTTTCCGTTTGTCTTAGCCACTGGTGTTAAATGGATATTGGCCTTAGCTTCCGGAGTAATAAGACACTAAATGCATTTGAGGACACAGAAATAAGAAATTGGGGACAGCTGCGGACAGCAGATTTGGGACACTGGTATCATGTATGTAACAAATCTTTATTAATAAGTACATTAAATCCCATATTTTTCATTTATAACTGCTGCATAATTTCCTGTTAACACTTCATGTAAATTCCAGATAAGGTAATAATTTTTTTTCAGAATTCTATTTCTGTTTCATTATATGTTCTACACTCTGCCCCACAGGTCAGTCGCATGATTGAAGTTTTATGCCTCATTAAAATTCCCCTAGTTAAAACATGGAGACAGAATTTTGGTAATTCCTTTCTCCACAACTACAATTAACCATTCCGCTGGATTCCTGTATTACTGCAATCCAAGTTTAAAAATTACTGTATGGTGAGATGGTCAAGGGGTCTAAATGTCCTAAACATAAGGCTCTTATCTTTCTTTGCTCCAATGGCTGAAAAACCCCTGCACCACCACCTCCCAGTTCAGTATTTCTAGCTAGCAGCTGCTATCAGAAACCTAAATAACAAAAATATGCAAACTTGCACACTAATTCCCTTTGGAGATAGATCTTGGCTGCAGCCCTGTCATAAATCAGAGAATTTCGATATGAAATGAGGCAAGCAGCTCTAATCATTTCTGCATTTCAAATTGGATCACTGGCTCAATCACTGGGCTTTTTTAAACTGCTTGCCTAAGAGCAAATGTGAGGCGGGAGATAATTCTGAAGAAATCTCTTCTTTTGTGGCCGTAGAACTCTTTTAACTGTTTCAAGACTGAAGGCCACATTTCAGTGATAATAACATATATCTGCTGCGAGAGATATGGATCCTTAAAGACATCTTCCCTCTCTTTCAACTCATAGAATTCCATCAATATCTGCATATATTATATATATTAATATATGTGCATGTGCATATGGGTGTTGTGTGCATAAAAAGAGAGGGAGAGAAAAGAAGAGAGAAACATCTGACATGTAGCCTCAGTATATTTCCCTTTAGAATTTTCTCTTCCGACTTACTCGGTATGGGTTTGAATTGCTGCAATGACTGCATAGTTAACTTTGTACACATACACACAGGCACTTCGGAAATTTATTTAACGATGAAAGCAAAACTGAAAAGTAACCCTCACCTGCTCAGGTTTCAGCTCAGAAATAAATCAGAATATAAAATCAAGGTAAACACAGATCTTTGATAATTGTGTATGACCTCCAAAGGCCTCCTCCTTACCCACTGAAGTCCTGAAATTCTCCTTTATTACACTATTGATTTTCTATTTTCATGCCTTATCTAAAACCTGAAAACAATATATCACAAAAATTACCCTTACAGTCAATTATTGTGCAAGCAGCATCCTCTTGACTCGCTGTTTTTATGCCCAGAGTATCCACTCTTTTTCACCCAAACAATACTACTTGCTCGTTACAGTTTCAGTGTCCTCACCACAGTGCTTTGAAATTGAATTTAACTCTATTATCAGTAGGCTTTTGTAATCTCATGTAAGCCTAATAGTGATCAGATGGAATTTTGCAGCTAAGCTCCCTGCATTTTGAGGACTAATTTAAAATATTTATATTTTTCTTTTTTGTTTTAGGCAGTTTAAAAAATCACCTAAACAGGTTTTATTGTCTCCTATTTTCACCTTCTAGCACCTCATACTCTATTTTCTTTCTGAAAGCTGGATACATAATTTTTGATACCCAATTTTCTGTTAATAAAATTTAATAAACTGATTAATTCAACATCAATCTGGATTTTTGATGATTTTAGTATGCAGCCATGAAACAAGTAATACTATTTTAGATCATCTCATCTGAGTATAAAAATATGCTGATAGGTAAGAGCATCCCCAAACTCTACATTGCCACCCATGCTTGATTCTGTCAAGGTTTAAAAATATGCGTATGTTTATATTTATATATATGTACGTACTTTTTTCAGACACCTTGACAACTGCAAGGGCTATACTGCCAGTGCTCTCTGCATATTCTTCTGTTGTGCACACATAAAAAAGAAATCTAAAGAACTCTTGTCATAATTGTCAGAGAATATGCTGAGGAGTCCAGCTCACCAATCGACATGTTCCTGCACCCATAACACTTAATACTGAAATCTGGAGCCAGCACACCCATGGAGTTCAAATGATGCTTCAGGATCTACTGTGCTTCACTCTCCTTGACGGCAGACTTGGCTTACATGAATAAGCCTTAGAATTCATTCCCCCTTTGCCTGAATGAAGTTTGGAAGAAGGGTAAATCCAAAAGTGATCTGAGATCTCCAGAAATCCAAGCTTTGAATCACAGCGACACTGGGTGGGACCGACCCACCATCCGTGCTCAGCAGCTGCACAGCCTGCAGGACCTGCAAAATCAGGCCACGGAGCAGCACTTGGAAAACCAAAACTCAGTAACACCAACAACCAGACTACCAGCAGGCTTTCACTCTTCTATTCAAAACAATACATTCAATGTTAATACATCAAGCCTCATGGGGTCTTGCCCGTTAAGTTTGAGGATTTGAATCTCATGAATGCGGAATCTGCATTGTTCTCAGCAGAGGTCACTTTGCTGTGCATGTAGGAACATGCGAGTTGCTTCAACAGCTTACAAGTGTAACAGAATTGTCAAACCCATTTTCAGCTCACCTTTGTTTCTTCTGTGTCTCAGAGCATGCAATCCCAAATCCTTGTAGTTCAGTGGGGAGTTACAAGCCATACCCTGATGTTGTTTCAGGAGCAGTGTTCGGTGTCACCTCTCTGACTCGTCTAACTATCACCAAGAACTTATAATGACCTACCTTATTCCTCCCATCTCATTGATATTTTTCTGCTTGAAAAGGGTGCAAACTTCATAACATTCACATTAGAGGAAAGCAGCCCTATATCAGGTCTGAAATTACTCTCCAATGTACAACATGCATCACGATTTAAGTGATTAAGGAGGTGCCAGCAAAAGTTCGATTGAGCAATCATTAGTCTTTTAATGTATGTTATCATACTTTCCCCTCTCTCCTCCTTGGTTTAAAAAGGCCTCATGATTAATGTCACCTTTCTTCTAAAAATGTGCAAGCAAACAGTTCAGTATAAAGTTTTGATTTTAGGTTGATTTTCTCATAGTATCTATTTCTTTGCTTACATTTAAAATCAGCATCCATTGAAAAAAATAAAATTCAATCTACAAAATATTGAAATGTTTAAATGTGACCCCAGGGTGCTTCTAGAGAACATTAAATGAAGGTAAATTGTAACATTTTTTAAGAAAAATTTGTTTTCATGAAGATGTTTCTCATAAGGCTGTGGCATGACTGTAGACTGGTGCACAGATCTGCATTGTACCACCAAGTTACACATTTTTTTCTCTAGGGATAAACAATATTTTTACTGGTTATCTCACTGCTGTTGTTGTTGTTATTTTCCTTGTCAGCACAGCAGAGTGAAATAGCTTCTTTGAGCCGAGGTGTACAGCATCTTCTCAATTATTAAAATTTAGTGCAATGTTACTAAAACCCTATTAGTTATAATATAATGAAGCACTCCAGGCTTCACAATCCTAAAAAGTATTAACCCAGTAACATGATAATAGAGGAATTCAGGTGAAAAACTGATCTTCATGGTATGTCACAGAAATGACCTCGTCTACACACAGCCCTTTTGACACTTGTGGGAAGGGGTTTTCTTCAGGCATGAGACCCCAAAGCACTTTGAAGGAAATTTCTCATTTGGTGGAAAATACAGGCTTCTTATATCTTTCTTCTTTTCTCCTTCCTGACTTCACCTTTCTCATTTACATATTCAGAGTAGAGAAAAAGTTACAAAAGATACAGGGATCGGACATGAAAAAATAATAGTTACATATTTTTTAGTGATAAGTGTTCTATTCTGGTTGTATTCAATACATTTATTCAGTGTATTCATAACTTCAGATGGAAATCAGTGGAATTCCAGAAAATTCTATGTGTCTTTTGCTGCTGAGATACTGAATATAGAGGAACTGTATAGAGATCTAAATGAAACATGGAGAAATTAAAAAAAAAAAAATTATGAAAAAGTCAGGATCTACAGAATGTAAGGATTTCACAGCAATGCTATGTCAGTACTGTCTCACTTTACACAATATTTTTCATATTTAGTGTACATATTTTACTATGTCACTGTTTAGATCCCCAAATATAATAGCATGTTTTACTAATTGCTGCATGAAGAGTTTTAACTTTCACAAGCCCTGAATGTTTTACACTTTAATTGCACACAGTTAATATCAAATAGAGTTGTATTTCATCATTGACGCCTTTATGAGGATTGCAGGCATCTCAGTTATTGCTCTATGCTCCACCTTTCAGGGCTTCAGGCACCATTTCCATCTCCTTACACTCACTGCTAAAGGTACCACTAGAGATATCAGCAGTTCCTCTGCTCATCACAGACAGAGCAGCCATGATCTCACTTTGTACCTCAGACAACTTGTTGAACAATTCTTCTTAGATGCTCTACATCATCTCTTTTGAGAGTTTGGGGTTTTTTTTGTGTTTGTTTTTTGTTGTTTCTTTGGTTGCATTTTTTAATCTGAAAAGCTGCAAAACTTTAAGATGAATCCCCCCTTTCACTATGAAATTTGTCTGAAATTCTAAACCTTCTCAAAATTGAAACACTTCTTTAATTCATTTACAAAGATGAGTTCAAAAAGAAGGCAAGAAGGTGTGCCATAGTCTCAAGGAAACCAGAGTCACCCCAGCATTGCCTACAAATTCCTAGACAGGCATGGATAATGAGAGGGGCATCTCTAGGCAAGGTCTTTCCCCAAAACTTATCTCAAACAACATCTCCTCCCAGCACACAGGTCAGTGAAGCTGTGGCAACAGGACATCTACTCAGTAAAGACAAATACCTAAGGAGTGATCCAAATGCAAAGGAATAAAGTGTACTATTCAAACTAAATGTATTAAAAATAAGGTATATGACAGATTGAAAGAATTATTCCAGCCTCTTAATTTCAATTGAGGCTGAACAATAATAACTTTACATTTTCCCGCAGTCTTACTCAGTCAGCCAAAAATGTAGCTAAAAGCTTCTGAAGTAAGGAGATTCAATTAAAACAACCACCTTTTTTCCAGTTCAGATCAAAGGTGACATATTTCTTTTAAGGTGTTCTTTTGAATGGTGAGAAAGAGAATAGTACTTTATGTTAAAAAAACATTTTTTTCTCATTCTGCTTTCCATCTCTGCTTCATTTTACACAGGAATCTTTTCTCTTTACAATTCAATGCAACATGTGTAAACATGGATTATACCACATCAGAAACCAAGTTAGCTATCTCAAGAGAATTTGTATCTCTGCTGTGTGTAAGTAAGCAGATTAATTCCTAGATCAGGCATTACCTAATGCATTTTCAATTCAATTTCTTCTTTTCTTTCTGCACACAAGATCAGGGAAGTGGGATTATTTTATTAATTTAACTAATATTTTGCATGTTTTTCTCTGTTATCTTTCTTTCCTCTAAAATTTTTTGTTAGCTCTTAGTGAATGATTTAGTATGAGCAAGGATGTGTAAAGACAAAAGACTGTAGACCTCAACACCTCACAGAGAAATAAATTACATGGGAGTGACAAACTTTTCCTCCCAATGCACTACTGGAAATAAGGAATTCTCACATTTTTCAAACCCTGATCTACAGCAGCACAACCTGCCTGGGGTAAGCTCAGTTATTGTAAGAAATTTGGGAGAAGATTATTTATTCATTAACATTTATGCTGCTTTTATGGAAAATCTCAGAAGTAAATAATGAGCCAGTCAGGTTTTATTACAGCAGTGCCTGCTAGCACTGTTTGAGGTAAGGGTCTGTCAACATATCACAAAAGCATGGGATTTATTGTGTAAGATCAGTCCACTGGTCCATCCAGCCTGCTAGCATGCCTCTGGTAGTACCCAAGTCTGATGCTTAAGCAGAAGATGGTTCAGTAAGCCCTTAATACACCTGACTAATTGTGTGCATTGATAAAGTTGGGCAGGGGCAGAAGCAAGAGATTCCTTCTTGTTCTCTGCTGTGCCCAAACACAGAAACTGATTATATCTGTGTAAGCACTAAAGTGACAGACAGTGATAAAAGTATAAGGATCCTTTTCAAGTCAGCCCTACAACTAGCCTAAGGAATGGGTGTGCTATCTGTTATCCTGAACAGGGAAACTCATCATACATTTCTATTTTACACAAAATTACCATTCAGTCTTTTTTCTTTTAATTTCCTCAAAATCAGTTCTAAATGCTACTTCCAAGCAATTAACTCTAAATTGCCTGTTTGGGGTGGAGCTGGAAATGAAGGAAGGGCAAGTCCTGAACATTACAAAAATATCTTGAAGATCAGTAAGAAAAAGGACAAAGAAATTAGAGAAAGGAGAAGGAAACACAGATGAAAGTGAACAAGAAGAGATTGGAAAGGGAGGAGAAAGGCTAACGGGCAGAAACATAAATAAGAGATAAATATCAGGATATGCAGGACAGGAAAGTGAAGAGCCAAGGGAAGCCGTGTGGCTGCAAATGATACTGAAGGGAGAGACCTGTTGGGGTATGGACAGAGTAACAAGACAAAGACAATGAAAGCCACTAACAGGACTTCACTTTTCCACAGTGCTCCAGACTCTCTACTCTTTAAGATCCTCAGTTTCTGCATTCCAGGTGATCTAACAGAAATATTCAGTAGTTCACAATATGAACAAAATATCAAATAGGCATGTAGGCATGAAAACATGAAACAACAAAAACTGTAAAATAAATTGCTAAATAATCACCCAAATAGGACAACAGGAAGGAAACCAAACATGAGAGTACTATCAATGGCTGAAGCTAATGAATATCTCAGGGCATTTGGAGAGTTTTTGACCTGAGCTAAGGACTGCAAGGACTTTTATACCTTTTGAGATACATGCTATAGTTGGTATTTCTTCTGCAGAATAATTTCCTCCATCCAAACCTGAACTCATCTTTGTCAGTATCTGCACAAATGCAGCATGCCTTACACAGCTATAAGGTAATCATGTACGTATTCTCAAACTCCCCCTGCCACAGAACAACCCCACCCAAACCCAACAAAACAATCAAACAGGAAGCAGGGATTTTTTTTTCTAAAATGAGTAATTTTTTTTCTCCCTAGACATTTGTGAAATTAGTTATTTTAGTTGTCACCCCTTTCAGAGAATGATGTTCATATCTAAAGTTAAAATTAATACAAATGACTGAAGAGGCACAGCCTCATTACAAAGGATTTATACACAAACCCTCTTATCAATACCAACCTCCTAGTTCTTAGACTCCTAAAGACAGAAATATGGAGCTACAAATAACATTCATTTCCCAATTACTATGCCAACCAGCTCTTTTATTATAGACTGTATTTGCATTTGACTGACTGGCCTATTGGAAACAGTACTGCTACACCATCATCAAGCATTTTCTCTTTTTCAAAGACATAATCCAGACTATGCACACCAGTGTGCTATCTACTGGTTTAATCATCCCTTTAATATCATATGAGATTCTACACTTTGCAAATCTGGATTTTTTTATATACCTTCATGTTCAAATTTTAAGGTATCAGTTGTGAAATGATGGTAATTTGTTGCAGAGTAATGGTTTCTTGACTTATGTATGAGTCTACTGATTTTCTTTTATTTTTCATAGGTGGTATATTTGAGAATGCATTCAAAGAAGAATTGTTTTGTATTTGCATTCTCTTTATAGTTAAGGTCTGCGTATAATATACATAAAAATTTAGTTGTCTTTTGTATCATGAATTGTCTATGGACTCTTAGTTGTCTATTTTGTAACAACAATTTTCTTACAAAAAGTATAAAAAATAGTTCAGTTCTCAGGGTACTAATGTACAGCTCTTTGGGTGCCTGCTCATCATTTCAGGGAATAATCTCATAACACAGGTGATTGTCTAACCTGTAGGAAACCTGAGACCTCCAGTGTGCTGTCAGGCAGGTCTGTTAATTTCTTTGTGCCTTGCTGTTCTATTAGAAAATGTTTCCTGTTCTTTGTCTGTAAGTTCTTTCAGGAAGGGATTTCCTCTTTGTCATCTTGATCCAGGCATTGTAATAACAGCAGCATTGTTTTGTGACATTTAATAGGCTAGACTGGGGCAGAAAGTGCAAATCAAAAAAAAATTATCAAAAAAAAAAGTTATAGCAATTAAAATACTAGAATTCAAATAAATAGTCACAAATACTATTGTCAGTTATTTATGCAGGTATAATTGATTTTAACCTTCTCTTGTTGCTTCTTAATCTAGGTCTTCTGGAGTCAAGTTTAAAGTGAACTGACTGCACTGTCACACAAGATGAACAGAATGTCTTACGCTTGCTGCATGTGGCCAAAGCTGGGAACTAAGGAATGAAATAAGTGGAATATTTTGCTATTATGAAAGTAAAATTATGGCTCTTCATCATTCTTTATATACAGAGAAAGAAGGCATATTGATGGAAAAAATCCATCTTGCTTCTTCAGATATATCCAATTTTCTTAATGTTATCCTTATTTTATACATATCTGGGAGTAAGACAGAAAACTGTAGTGCTCTTCTTTGGACTGTGCCTAAAATGAAACTCATCATGGTTTCAGAAAAAGAAAGAAAAGTCACCTCTCCTGCCTCACTGAAGCATTTGGGGTTCTACACCTAGCACACTGTGGCCAAAAATATGTCACAAAGACTTCTGAAATAAAAACAGGCAAATGAAAAGTAGTGCTATTCCATGAATTTGAAAATATTTCAGAATTTAAAAAACAAGATATAAATAATGAGGAAAATTGTTCAAAAAGCCAACATTTTAAAGAGATCAGTGTTTAAATATTAACACTTCAAAATTCTACCAATACACTATTTTTCAGTAACATTCAAAATAAATTGTTGTCACTAATCTATTGAACGCCATATTGTGGAAATGCATTGTTGGAACAACATCCATTTTTTAATACAAATACTGCAGTGATGTATCAGATTACACAACAAGCACTTTTGTGATTAAAATAAAGTAGAAAAACAAATCTTAAGAAAATTCTGCTCTGCACTGTCTAAAATCTTAACATAATTCAAATTTCTTTCAAAGATACATTCTTTCCATTTTTCTTAGGGATTATTTCAAAATGACTCTGCCCCTCCCTCTGCTTGTTACAACTAAAATGAAAAGCAAAATGAAATATACATCTTTATTATTCATGTTGTATCCAAAAGTATGCACTACTCAATGAAAACAAGAAATGCCTCACTTTTTAAGGGCAAAACACGACTCAAATATCCTTATACGCATCTTATAGGGGGAACTTTTCATCTATATAAATCCAACTTGATGACTTTTTAATTTCAATTTACAGTGCTTTCATATATGATATTAAAACAGTAAGCAGTGGCATTTAATTGAATCAAAAAGCAATATGATGATAGTGAGTTCAGTCATGCTTTTACTGTTAACACTGGTGCAATGATTTATTCATTTGCCATTCCACTTACTTTCGTGTTCGAACAAATATAAATTAAAGTTACACCTCTTCATAACTACCAGTTGGCACATATGTGATATTGGTAAAGACATATTCATAAATAATTAGCAGAGATCATGATACCATATATGTTCTATTTTGAATTAAAAACTTTCTTACTTTGTCTAGTGAAAACTATCATTCCTGTCATGTGCACATTCCTCTCTTTCAGAAAATAAAATGATAAATTTAGTGACTGGTGCGTCAAATGTGAGGAATTTTTATTGAATTGAGAACTGCAAAGGAAATCCAACTCAAACCTCAAGAAGTTGGAGATTATGATCAGACACAGTCAGTGAGGAGTGTCATTACTGAAATGGAAATGGTTGGTAAACACTGCCCAGGTCTTAGCACATCACTAATACTAGCATTTTATCTAAATAATGAGATGGGCGTTCAAACAGACCTCAATTTCAGGAAAAATGTGGAAATTTCTGTTTGTTTTTTTGTTTGTTTGGGTTTTTTTTGGTTTTTTTTTTTGTTTGTTTGTTTGTTTGGTTTGGTTTGGGGTTTTTTTTGGTTTTTTGTTGTTTTTTTTGTTGGTTTTGTTTTGGTTTGGTGTTTTTTTGGTTTTTTGGGGTTTTTTTTTGTTTTGTTTTGGTTTGGTTTTTTTTGTTTGTTTTTTTGTTTTTTGTTTTTTAAAAATTGATACTGGAAAGATTTAACAAATCTGTTAATGTATCACTTGATCACTTGGAGCCTTTCTCCCCACAACAGTTTAGTGCACAGGGCACATGCCCTGCACTGGAAGCCATGCATGAGACTCTTTGATGCCAACCTTAGGCACAGAACAGGCATCATTCACATTTTGCAGTCTTGCCATCAAAACAATGGGTCATTCACTATTCACTTTCCATTTTTTATCTATTCTGTTGTACTTTTTTTTTATTTACTGGAGAATAAAAATTAATGGCTTTAAGGAGAAAAGGGCACTATAGGTCTCATATATCCTATGCAATGCCCTCTAGGCTGTGGGTTTCTTCAACTAAATCTTGAAAAGTCTTACATTAAGAGTAACCATATTTTTCAGCAAAACAGCATTATGGTACTTTATGTTTTCTGATTATTCATCTCCACCAGTAACTATAAACAGCTGGCACTGGTGCCAAATTTGGTATAGAGAGAGATTAATGTTGGCAGCACAAGAGCTTCTGAGCTTTTTAAAATAAATTTGGCAGCAAGCTCTAAAAGGGTTCATCATCACTGCTCTAGATTATATCCTTCTTTATCAGAAAATAAGTTTCAAAATTTCTACCTAAATAAATACTCCCAATTTATTTGTATTTTCTTCCACTAGATTAATGCATATGAAGGAATTCCCTGAAGTCATCTGCAAACTTCCTGCATTTTTTGTTCCCTATCTCTAAAAAACTCACTTCTGCTGCTTTAGTGTGACGTAACTGTTACTATACTAATCTTAATTATTGCCATTTTAGCTTTTGGCTTCTACACTCGTTGCCATCGCATTCATGTGTGTTTAAAACCAAGACTTAAGCTAGCTGAGGCTAGCAGCCGTCTTTTTAATATCAGGTCCAGAGTCTAGCAAAAAGGAGCATTAGTTCCCAACTCAAACCTCCACAGGCTGCAGCACTACAGATGTTAAATATCATAATAATGATTGTATCTTCCTCACACAGTGATTATTAGCAAAGCTGTACAGCTTTCAAAGAGCCCTTGTTTTTACTTTTCACCAGCAGCTGAAGCAAGGAACACATTTCCATTACAAGATGAAGCTGTACAATCTCATCCAACAAATGATCTCACTATGACCCTCACACTAACTTTGCTATTAAGCAAAAACAGGCACATTTTCAAATATTGATTTCAACTAATGTCTGATCCTAACAGGCATGATCTTATCAGGGCCCCACTATAATAGAAGGAGTGTCAGAGTTAAACAGAATAGGTTTAGATAAGATCACAATCTTCCTCACCATGATGTGATGCTATCACTGAGTGAGTATAGTATTTGCAGTAATTATCATTAATAGATATTGGCAACAGGAAGAGTGGTCACTGCTAAGATCTAAACAAATTTGTGCATGATTAAATAAAACAAGTTTTATCTGAATACTGGGTCTGGCTATGTTATGTGCCCCAAGAGACATTGCTGCCTTTATTTTTTTTCTTTGAAATGATACATATTGAATTAAGAGAGAAATATTGAGGAACAACATTGCTACCTTAGTTTGTTCTGTACCTTCTGTTTTGTGGCAAACTGCCACTTTAGTCTTCCTGCTGCTTTCCTGATGTCTATTTAGACCAGACGTCCCATGCCATGTTGTGTTGACAGACCCTGGTGCCAGGGTTTGGCTCAAGAGCCATGGCCACAGCTGATTTCACAGCACCCTCCCTTCCCAGCAGAGACCAGAGCAGCAAGGAACTGTCTGACAGGAGGTGTTGGAAGCAAAGGGTCATTCCTCTAGACTTTGAGCCCTACAGCTGTTTCCTTACTTAAACTATTCCTTGCAGGAATTTGGGCAGCCCCACAATGGCCTAGCCTCTCATATAAGTGTGGGCTGTGGCAAAAGCCACAAGAGACAAGGCTGTCAGACACCTGGCTTAGTTAGATTTTTGCTTCACCATTTGTTCTGATTGTGGTAGGGTTTCTGCATTCTCAGAAAGAAAGTGGTACTGTAAAAGGGAATACCTGCTTTGATGTGGCAAATTCTACATGAAACTCTTAAGTCTTTTTCCCCTGAAGCTGTTAGTATGTAAGGCCAAAACAGCACAGAATGAAAATAATAATTTATAGCCCTGGAAAAAATTTTATCAACCTAGGAAAACTGAAAACACCAATACAAAAGAAAAAAAATAGTCAGTTGATAATTTGCTCTTATTGTAATGAAACAGCAGAAGCATAGTTAAACTTTCACAGACCCAAGCCATATAATAATAATACTTGAGGAAAGGGTGCAAATGTAAAATCCCGTTAACTATTCGTCATTATCAAAAACTAGCCATGTTGCAACATGTAGAATTAAAAGGGCATAATCAGAATTCCAAGAAGCAATATTCTCTATGTGTATTGTGACAACAATATTGAATTCTAATACACTGTTTTTCACCCTTACAGAAATTAGCTAATTAAGTCAATTTAAAAAACATTTCTGAATTAATAGTGTACTTGCCAAGATTGCAAAAATATTGGTCTTCTACACAGAAACCTACAGGTAGCTTTTCTACTTATCTTCATGTATTTGTCTTCTCAAATGTGTTATTAACTCCAGAGCACTGAAATCTTTTTGATAATCACTGAAGATGAATGTATCAGGACAATCAGCAGCATATGGAACACAGAATGCTGCCAGATGTTAACACACTAAAATAAAGCAGAACCATCCAAGTATTCTGTATCTTGTCTAAAAATAATATACTCATTGACCTTAACCCTATCAAACCAGTCCCATCTTCAAGGTCATATAAATAACAAATATTTATCATCTATGGAGAGGCTGTACTTGCAGCATTCAGTGCTGGAAAATGCTAAGCATACCTCACCCTACTGCTTTGAATGGAAGTTTGGTGTGCTCAGCTCCTCCCACTAGTGCTCAGTGCTAGGCAAAATCAAGTCCTAAGTGCATTATTAATCACTGGTGGAAATTTGCAATCACTGTGCAGTCCCTTTCATTACTTTATATATTTATTTTCAAACACTACACATGGAAACAGAAAACCACTTGGATCAAAAATTACAGACATACAACTGCTACCTCTAACACTCTAGTTGGAAGAGATTTTCCCATGCTCTATGTTGCCTTGACAGAATAACTTCAACCATCTTTGTTACCCCAATACAGATTTAAAGTGAGAATATCAAGGCAGTGTGCTACTGTAGCTCTCAAGAGGTTGAATACCAGGCTGCAGTGGGTCATGGCAGCAAATTCCACCCTGTGAAACCCTTTACTTCCCTACTTCTTGCAATTATCCCAAAGGGATGCTGCAAGTGCATGACGCTGTGCTCCAACAGTGCAGCAAAGAAGAACAGAAAACAATGAGAATGTCATGACTGCATTTCTGAAGAGTTCAGGAGACCTCTCAATTATGGTAGTAACAGTGAACAAACAGATTGTCAAGTATCTTTGGTATAACTGACAAGAAAATGCTTGTTAAAGGTCAGAAAGGCCATTTTGTCCCAAGTATGCTACTGGCCAGAGCAAGCTAATAGGTGCTACTACAAAGCCACTTAAACCCTGCAACAAGTGCTAACAACTGGGCTTGGGACAGGGAATGCCAGGAATGTTAAGGAGTCACAACCACACCAAGTGGTGTCACATTCGTGAGGTCAAATTTCAAAACATATACATTATTCTTATTTTCCACTGCTAAATGTGGGGGCCCAGGGGAAAGTGGTTTCAAAAATATTCAGTGTATATGCAGTCATTCACTGTACACAGGTATCACTTCTGTATGCATCTAAGAGATTTACTAGCACAGAAGCACAAAATGAGCTCTGAGGATGCTGGTAATGCCAAGAGCCTCTTTGCAAATGTTTCCATATTGAACCCATGGTGTATTCTCTGTTTTTCAGCCTGTCTAATAGGGGTTCTGGTACCTGATAGTGAATGACTGACTATAAAAATCAAGATTCAGCTTACTCCCTGAGGCATGCTGTACTGCCAGATCAAAGTGCACACACTTGGCATCCTGCAAATGCAATGCTATTGCTCTCACTCTGCAAATGCATGACACAAAAACTGGGGACAATGATCCTTACATCCTGAGACAATGATTTCCTTTAAAAAAGTACAGAAAACTTAGAAACAATGTCCTAAGTATAACTGAAAGTAATTTTTTTAAAGAAGCTACATTGATTTTCTATTGGCTATATTTCTAACTTTAGTTAGCAAGAAACTGGAGTGGGAAGGGAGAATATTCAGAAGAAAAATAAACATGCAGGCAACTGAGAAGGGACATGCCAAAGAAATATAGCAGCTTAGTTCCTTATCTCTCAGCTAGCCCTTGTTATATTTCAATTAGATTTTGAAACCGGTATCCTTTACTGGTGTGACCAACTGTCTAGCTTCCTGTAATGTCCCATCTGCCATCTTCTACAAAAAAACAGTGTCTCATTCTGCTCCTTTTAAAGCCAATCTTGAAAGATTTTAGCTACCTGCAGGCATTTCTGGGCAGCCAAACAAGTGAAGTTGGCTGCAGACATTTCTCAGCATCAGGCTGCCAAAAGCCACAGGGTCATCTGCTCCTTTTCCTTCCCCCACGCCACAACTCAGCTGTGCCTACACCACTCCTGTCGCCTTGGTCCAGCCTGTTCTGAAACACACCAGCCACAGATTTGCTGCAACCTCCTGAATCTCCTCCAGCTTTTAACTCTCATTAACATTAGGAAGCTCTTTCTCCTAGCTAACCTAAATCTCCCTTGCTGATACCTTGCCGAGTCTGGAAGGTTCACCTATTGCAATCCTTCTTGTCATTGCATGGCTTGTGATCCAGGTGGATCCAAGAAGCAAGGAAAATCCTCCACCACAGATGCATGCAAGATTAAGATGGTATTTGGACTTGAAGGAGGTGAATTGACCATAGTGAGAAGGGAAATAGGACTAAAGTAAAATACTAGATCCCAAAAGAGAAGAATATGATCTGGAATTTAACAAATATAAACAAAATCCAATATTTAATGTAGTAAATGCAACTGCATCCCAGAGGAAGAAACTGTGAAAGTAATGCAGTAAGAATAAGATGTACTATAAGGTCCACTGCAGAATTAAAAATTAGCAATAGCAGAACCAGACCTGCTTCAACACAAGCAGAAAAGAAGGAATGAAGATATTTTGGATCTACTATTGTTTTCTGCTTTATTGCTCTCTTTCCTTTATGCTAATTTGCCCCAGTTTTCTTCCAAAAGTGAGGACAACAGCTTGCAGGAGGGGGAGAGAGGGAAGAATCCTTCCTCACCTCCCCAGCTTCGAGGCACACCTCCCTCAGCTCCCCTAAACTTGCCTTTAATGTCCTCACACATCGCAGGAGTTCCAGTTTCTTGTTTAAAAAAAGTGGCCACTCATCCCTCAGATCAGAGACTGTCATGCAGAAAAGAAAGCTTCAAAGAAAAATAAATATTTTGGAAAATGTGAGATGTTTTTAAATAAATACATTAATACTAATTACTAACATATATAAAGATTTTATTTAAAATAGTATCTTCTATGCATTTCAGATATGAAATCAAATGTCAAAAACAAAATATAAAAGCTAATCTGTGGCAGGAAGAATTTTAAATTATAGGACATATTCTCAGAGTGAGAATAATCTACATAAACTGATGATATCTCATATGTTATGTAGGTTTTCCTAAATGCATCAGTAATGTTCAGAGTGCTATCCTTCCCTTACAGCACAAAAAGGACAGTATTTGTCTATGCAAAACTCAATTATTTCCTAAATATGTTTAAATAGCTCAAAACACTATATTTAATGATTCAAAAGTTGTGAAGCATTTTGTAAACACATTAAAATGCATTAGTAAAAAGAAAAGAGGCAAAAGTTTATTAATGAATTTTAAGGTATATAAGATGGGACATGATTATTACAGAATCACAGGTCCTCTGAGATCATCAAGTCAAATCAAGTCCTTTTCTTGATCACCACTTTGTCAACCAGACCATGGCACTCAGTGCCACATTCAGTCACTCCCTTGAGCACCTCTAGGGATGGCGACTCCACCACCTCCCTGGGCAGATTGTTCCAATGTTTAACAATCCTTTCCATGAAGAAATTCCTCTGATGCCCAGTCTGAACCTCCCCTGGTGCATCTTGAGGATATTTCCTCTTGTCCTGACAATTCCAGAGGATATTTCCTGCTGGTTACCTGGGAAAAGAGATTGACACCCTCCGTGCTACGACCAACGAAACAATATCAATATGAAACCATATAAACCCCAATGAGGCTATGCCTACAATTTACCATGTATGGAATATCATGACACACAGATAAACCTATAAATAAGTAACATCATCAGGTGTGCAGTCTAACTGTGCAGTCCTTGCTGCAGGTCTGGGGCTGCCAGGGAAGGTAAGGACAGCAAGTGATGGTGCCTCCCATGCTCTATTTTTCTGGAGCCCTAATGGCTGGAGCTGACTGTCTTTTGGGCTTCATTGGAGTCTGAGGAGCCACCACGGGATTAGATTGATGAACTTGTTCTCCAGGCTTGATAAATGAGGCTCAGGACATTTATAAGTTTCACTCAGTGCTGAATTTCTCAGGCCAAGCTCTGAATTTCCTTGCCCATACTTTAGTAATGCAAAGTGGATTTGCTGCATCTTGAAAAGGACTAATTTTTCCACTGGCCATGGGATACTTCAACAACATTAGAAAAGGAGCAACAGCCAAAGAATGAGGAAAGTTCAGCAAAATTAAAGTATTTAAAATAAAACAGATATTTAGTACCTAGTAACAGTTGATATCTCCTTCTGACCAGAATATGCTATTTTTATATACTCACAATCACTTACATGGTGTGTGGATATATATGTAAGTATATATAGTTACTATATTTTTTTACATATTTATTTTTAAATATCCATTTTTAATATATTTATATATTCACACATACTGTACTTACAATACTTACTAGAAATATTGAGAGGGTTTTTTCTACTCAAAATGTTCAAACCCACACTTTCACAGAACACAGTTAATTTGGCTGGCAATGAAACAACCATAAATAACTTTAATTTCCATCCTTCTTGAAAATTTTTAGGCTACTTCTCTCAAGCACGTTCAGATGGAAAGGAAAGGGATCTTTGGAATTTTGATCATTCCATCACACTGTATGAAAGTGACCAGTAAGCAGCCATTGTCTTAACTGAAACCACAGGACCATTCCTTTAAGCAATTTATTTATTTAATGAAGATAAACAATAATTCAAACTATAGTTATTGTTACTATGATATGGTATCATGTCTGCATTTTTTATTAACAAACAAATTTTGATACCACCAAAATGTGACTTTTCACACCAGGATTTTCTCTACAGCACACTTTTATTCCAAACAACTGCCCATCCACAAGTCCTATGGAAAGCATCTGTTGATGCTTTCATAATCTTATGCATTTGTATGTCCAGACAGCAAATCTTGACAACATACTGAGAGCAACAAAATGCTACCACAGCTCCACAGGCAATAGCATCTCAGTGGTTTTTTCCACTACCAGTGCACCCTAAGGCTAACTCTCCTTGGGCAGCATAGCTTTATGTGTAGTAGGCAAAAAGATACCCATGAGCTCCCAGGATATTTTATTTTTAAATGGTCAAAGAGAGAACACAAGCCTCCCAGTCATTCAGGTCCATGCCCGTTGCAATTACTGAATTCTTGTCTTAATGCAAATATCTTCATAGACACAAATACCTTCATAGCCTTATGTGCCACTTCAAATGATGGAGCTAGAATTTCCCGTGCTTGTTCTGTGAATGTGAAACTACGTGTAACATTTTGGAAACTGAATTTTATTTCAGAATAAAAAAAGATAGTGCTAACATTTAGTGAGAAGAAAATTACTTCCAAAACTGCTGAATATTTAAATCTGACATTTTATATCTGCCTAGTCTATAATATGTATGCTTCATAAATAAGAAGAAGTGTCATTATAAAAAGCATGAATTGAAAAATTTTCCTCAGAGGAAAACATTTAATACTGAATTTCTCATCTTAAACACAGGTATAGAACTCGTGCCTGTCAGGTATTGTAGTGCAGTGAGCTACATGAATGACCTTAAATGGAGATAAAGAAATTATTTCACTCACATAAAGTTTTTAAAGAAGACTACATCCCATTCTAAAAGTTGTGTTATAAATTTAGCAAAATCAACAAGAAGAAAATCAGTACCTGAGTCTTAAAGCCTGTGGTACAGAGAAGATTAGACTAGGTAGAAGACAATTAAGATTTGACAATGTAGAAGGACAAAAATATGCTGCTACTCAAGTTTATTGCAGTGATTCTCTAATTAAGCAGATTTTCTTCTCTCTCTTTTCCCCACATCCTAAAATGCAAGAGCCTGGCACTTGGAGATAACATCTCCCTCTACTGCTGTCTGGGAGGCCCTGGACCAAATTTTCTTGCCTTTATTTCTGTCCCAGGCTCCCGACTTTGCCTCATCTCTTCTGCAGAACCATCCCCTTGCTCTGCTCTCAGCAGCTGCCTGGCAATGTGCCCCAGGGTGCATTCCCACTCTCAAAAGGATCCCCTCCCGAAATGAAGCTTGCCAAAATAGGATAGTTTATTGAGTTTTCTCCCAGAGAACTGAGTTAGTTTAATGGGAATGATTGGTAAAGTCTACTACTTAATTATAATACTATTAGGATAAATTCTGCTTAATGGAGATGCTCACAGCAAACACCAAGCACCTGAATTATTGTTAAAAACCTTCCAAAATAACCAGTGATAGTTTTAATGAAATGTTAAAGTTCTGCTGTTTTGATAAACAGGTGTCAAAATGAACCACGGGTATGTGTAGTCTCAAAAGTTAAGGAAACAAAGTTAAAAAACAAGAGCAATTTTGTATAAAAATTCCCTGTTGATATTCTGGAAATAACCAAATCATAAATGAAGAAAAAAAAAAAAAGGAAGAATGAATCATATGGTGTGCAGTACTAACACCAGTGTACTAATAGCATTTAGACAGAAGAGAAGGATTTAGGTTCTCCTATACTCTACCGTGTTTCTCCATCCCCTATCTGAGATCTGGAAACTACTTCTGCAAGTTGGAAAAAATGCTTTTCGATTTTTCCAAAGCAGGGTGTTTATTCAGACCCTTACCACATATTGCTGTCATATTATTAGCATGGTTTAAATGTGTGTAGATGTAAATAAAAGAGCAGAAATAACTTCTTTTAAAAAAAATAAAATCTAAACTACAATTGTGCATGAAAGTTTCAAACTTTCGTCATTGCATTCTCCTAAACTACGTGTCTATATAAATGGGAGAACACTTGGTAAAAGGTGAAGTAATGTGGGGTGATGTGTTCTCAAAAATCATTGTGGATGGCCATGAGGACATCTTGGCATAATAACCCAAGGCGTTCAAAAGACTTTTGAATGTGTTACATGGGGACACGATTCAGTGGTGAACACAGTGCTGCTCGTTTAAGCTGGACTTGATCTTAGGACAGCACATGATGTCACCCTACAGCTACGTGCTGACGTGCTGTGCATGTGTTAGGATGGGCTGCTTAGAACCATAGAGTCATTAAGGTTGGAAAACACCTCTAAGTGCTGCAACAATAATGTCTGGTCATGTTTGGGACAGAGGGAAGTGATCTTAAACTTGTTCAAAACATGAAGAGATTGACAGCAACAGTAGTAAAAACGAGAAAGAAATGCTCTTGTAGTCACTTGAAATATTTAAAGGTATAAAAGTAGTATAAAAAAGATGAGAATCAAGGTTCGTTACTCAGCACACTGTTTTTGGTAATTAAATATAAAAATGTCTCTGTGCTATTAAGAGCTAAATTCTCCGTTTGCAATTAAATATCTGAAGATAAAATCTACTTTATCCCTTTCCATGTTTGAATAAGAGAAAAAGAAGCTAAAGACTGGCTACAGCCTGACTATAGACAGACTCCTTCCTCTCAGTAGCCATGCAGCATCTCCAACAGAAGTCCCAAGAAAACCCTCGTGCTGCAACTCTGAAGATTAAAAGACACTATCACAGACATGAGGTTTCTGACCCAAAGTGACCAGCCAGAGATAAGTGAGTTATTTGAACCTTGGCTCCTCAGTCCCTCACACACTAGCCAGTCAAACAGCTCCATGAGAGTATCTTCCAGAAATGTCTCTTTGGTGTTGAACCTCCCAGATCCATTTAAGGGTTCCTGCAGTGTCCCACTGCTTGCCTGGCCCAACCCTGCACATTCTCCTCCTGTGGATTCTCTTCACAGCCACATTGAATCCTCTTTTCCTTATCAGGCTCATACAGGCCTGCCCCGCACGCTCTTCCCTGCAACTAGGGGATGAGAATGGTGAGCTGAATACAGCTGATGATTGTTTTGCTTCACAAAACCCTGCCATGGGCACAGATTAACACCAAAAACTAGATGGCAGCAGCCAAGGGAACAGGGCTCTTGGAATGCCTCCACACTACTGCCGGAGCGACCACTGTTCGACATCCGTCGTGAGCTACGTGGTTCAGGGCTGCTTTTGTTTCCATGGGCCTCATTCCCATCAAGCTGTCCCCTCAAACAGGGAAAATATTTACAGCTGAAAAAAGCAAGTGAACAGCTTTTTCTTAACTAGGTTGCTAGTGCCATGAATTTAGATCTGCTTACACCCAGCAGCTCTTCTTTCAGTGATCTGTATGTCCAGTCTAGGAGGTCTTCTGCTCTTTTCACCTGCATGGTCATATTAAACTTGGCATTTGTGCAAACCTGTTTTCATGTTAAACACTGGAATCACAAACTAGGAGTCTGATGCATCAAAATATATTTCTACCTATTTGTGGGTATCCATGAACTACTGAAGTTTCTGTGATGCAGTAAGACACGGATTTGGAGCCTCCTCGGTCAAATTGTGTTGTCTTGCATCCCACAGCTGAGTTCTCACCAGCTGTAGACAGCCAGTAGTATTGTTCAAACTCTTCCCAGGTCTGTTTGTCTAAACAGCGAGATTATATTAAATCTCAAGCAGAATCTGGGAACATGTAGATATGTTCATTTTCTAGGCTTGAAAAGATATTCCTATGCATTTAATTTTCTAGGGACTACCCAATTATTATGGTACAGTAGATGGAAAGTGAAAGTAGCAGAAGGAAATGGAAGGCAGTAAACTTCAAGTCCAATTGTGCTGATAGATACAAATTATACATGCAGCTGAGAGCAGAGTAATTTCAGTAGTTTGGCAAAATTACAGGAATAGATATTTTAAAGTATTTAAATAGGACGTCTATCACTTTAAATATAATAGGTATCTATAAATATTTAAGAATTATATAAGAAGTTCTTAAGGTCAAACTGAAATAAAACTTTAATGCCTAGACAAGTTTTAAGATCCAAGAACTCACTTGCTAAAAACAATGTCTTAAGATTTTCTGCTGGCTGCATGCAGATTGTTTCATCAACAGTAATGGTAATAATAGCATACATGATTTCATAATGTAATTGTATGTAATTCATGACTATTGGCTAAACTCCTAGACGAGAAAAATTAAGAACTTTATTAGTCATTGAGCTCTCAAGTCCACCTTTAGTTTGAGTATTCTTCAGTCCTGATGTGGATCTTGCTCTACCATATTTCCCAACAGTGCTGCAACACTGTTGAGGATACCAACACCTGCTATTCCTATTGCAATTTTGCACAGCATTAATACAATTTTTGTTCAAGGTACCCAATCTTCCACTACTCTGAGATGTGTACTGCTAACATATTTCAAGACAGAAACTTGAAAGATCTAAAATGTAATTGACATCTGGCACGGTGACTCAATTAAATACCGTGCTGAATTAATTAGCTTGCTCCGTCTCATGAGCCAACAGCAGCAAGACCATATTCAGCAATACAGCAGTGCTGGAAACAAGAAGCATTTCAACAGGATATTACATGTACAGGCTGCATTCAGTGCAGAGTGCAAGGGGAATAAGTCAGCTCTGACTGTTACAGCCTGAATGAATCCTGTGAGGCACTGTCATATTGCAAACACTAAACAGTACAGTCAGGTAAGATACTTGTAGTCAGACACAAACTTATTTCCCAATAAAGATAGCAGCTGCAAAAATTATGATATTTACTCACCTGGGGGTACCTGAATTTCTCTTTCCTTTCCTCTCTATACAAAAAAATCCACATTAAAACTATTTTCCAAAAATTTGGTGTTTATAGCAGTGCAATGTTTGAGGTTCTCATTCAGAAAAGAAATAAATCTGTTTTCAGCTGCTCGTGTGAAAGATTGATTGAATTCTAGGGATGTGAGGCTCTACTCAAACGACCTTCCCAAAACAGATATAAATAACCTAAGAAAAAATCCCAACTCCCCTGATGAGCAACAGAGAACATGTACAATAGTGAGATAAGTAATCAAATGTGTCAAAAAAAAAAAAAAACATTAAAAAACCCAGAATCATTTCAAGAGAAAAAAAAAAGATAAAAGAAAACCATGTAGAAGCTGATGCTGAAGTTTTGTTGCTTTAACAGCAAATTAAAGTTTCATCAAAAGGTCTGTATTTCTTCACACAGCATTTTAAAGTACCAAATGTAGTATTAGAGGAAACATCTGATATTTGGGAGAAAGAAAAAAATACTTAACATCAGAAAATAACTCAGGTGGGAAGAGATCTCTGGAGGTCGTCCAGTCCAAAGTCCTGCTCAAAGAGGGCAAACTTCAAAGTCAGATGCAACTTCGAAGTTAAATCAGATTGCTCAAGATGATACCCAGCTCAGTTTTCACTTTTTCAAGGGATGGAGTTGTTCAGGGGACAAAACAATATTTCTGAGGACTAAAATTCTGTTTACAGGAACTTTTTTAGATTTCCAAATGTGTCTATATTTGTAGACAAAACAAAAGTAAAATCTTTCAAGTGTTAATAAAAATAGACTATATGATTTTTAATTTAACAATAAAAAAGTATCTTTACAGTTTAATGATAAAGAAGTCCTGAAGCTTTTCATCACACATCTCTGTGAACTATACTGAGAAAGTTGTTCTATCCCATTACAATAAAAAAATTGAAATTCAATTCTGCATACTGCTCAATTCATTAAAATCCAACTATCTTAGTTAAATGTTTTTGATATAGCAAAAGTGGTATTTGTCCAAATTCAAATAGCAATAACAGACCTTAAAACATTCCTATGCTATTAAGAGAAAAGCAAGGTCCTTCTAGGATTGTGGTTATTCTACAATGCCACAAAAAAAACCAAAAAACCAAACCAAACCAAACCAAAACCAAACAAAAAACAGACAAACAAACAAACAAAAACCACCAAAAACAACAACAACAACTAAACAAACAACGAAAAACGAGATACAATATGATTTTATAATTGGCTGCTGACATATTGCAAATGCATCCTAAGAATATCTGATAAAGATAAATTTTGTAGAGAAGGGACAATTAATAGCAGCTCCCATACTTAAACATTATCTTCATATTGTATACACCCAATAAAGTGGTAAAAGTGGACAAAACCAAACCAGCATTTCTCTATGTTATGGATTCTGGACAGACCTCAAGCTACAACGGGACTCAGGTTTCTGTTATGTGAAAGCTGATGAAATTAGTTATAGTGGGATTTAGAAAATTTGAATTACAGGTGATTGTCACATACGACATTTTATGAAAAACAATTTGAGAATTATGACAGGCCAATAATAAAATAGATGAAGAAATAAAAATTAAATTGATGGAGAAAATGACACAAGTTCAACTTTTCCAGTTTTTCCTTTCTAACATTTAGATGCTTTGACTCTGCAGTACTTCTGAAAATCTATTCTTTATTAAGGTGCCTGAATGGGAAATCTGATCTGGATTGGGAATACTCTTGAACTCTTGAAAACTTAGACAAAGTTTCCATGCCACTTTCTGTAACATTTCTTAGCACCATTTGATTAATAAATTACGCTAAAGAGGACAAAACAGTAATATTTTAAAATGTCTACTATGAACTATATCTATACTCTACTATACTGTGTACCCAGAATAATGCTTCACTCAAATTTTAATATGCATATTTACAGAAAGTCACATGCATCCTATCCCACAACCCTTAGAAAGAGAGCTCCATTATATAGGAATAGGTTCTCCTGGGAGGAGTTAGTTGAACACACTCCATTTCCCCCTTTTTCTCCCCTGTCCACATAACCCCTCTCTCACACTGTCCCAAATGACAAATCAGCCACTACAGTGCTCCTCCCTCTCTTCAGGTCCTCCAAGGGCAGGACGATCCCCAGGGCTGGATAAGCTCAGGTTCTCCATTTGCAGTGCAGATGTGTGCACCCCAAACACCTGCAATCCCCTCCTGTGAAACCATCCCACACATCTTTATGCTTAATACATTCAATGCAAAGTCTGTAACAGCAAACAGTGATCCAGCTGCAGATAATGGCTCTTCAGAAGTATCCCACAGGGCAATGCATGTTCCAAGTCTGTTTAAACCCTTCTAGAGATATTAGTTGTTTCCTTCCTGATATTTTCAGAAAATTAATCTGAACTATACACAAATAATATTGAAGCTCAGACTTAAAACCAACACAAACAAAGATGAAATGAAGACCTAGAAATGACATGATTTTCAGTGCACTGAAGTGAGATGAGCAAAGCATTACTTTTAAGTAAAATGGTCCACATACTTTCCGCAATCAGAATAAAAAATGAGGCTAATTGAGAATATATTATCTGACAGGTGTCTTTTGATGCTTTTCAAAAAAATGTGAATTTGATGGAAGATTTTGCTATGTTCAATTACATTAAGGCAAATTTAATTAATTTGATCCTAAAATAATATAGTTATTTGGTTTTGATACCTTTCTTTAATATAAATTAAGTATTCAGCAATTAATACTATGAAAAATTTAAAAAGCCATGAAAAAAATCAGATATTTCTACTGAAACACAACACCTTGGTTCAGCAAACAAGGAAGTGACATTTCCCTTCAGTAAAAGAACAAGTTAAACACTATTAACCTGTGCTCCAAATAACTTCATGTGGATGGTTGCCATAGATGAACAAATTGGAAAAGAGCCAAATACCACTGTCCGTTAAAGCTAACAATGCCTGTTTTCAAACGCTCCCTCTGAGGAGCAATTCAGGCTATTCCCTGAGGAATGACACACAGTATAACAAAGAGAAGCTCTGGGAGCATCTACATACCAAGGTGTTATTATTCAGATCCATCTTCCCAGTGAAAGGCCCCCATGTTGTTCCAACCGGAAGCTGCTGCCGGCTCTGGATCTTGCGCTCCCCGTCTTTCTGGACCACCTCCAACTCTCCTGCAAACAAAGAAAACAAGCAGTGTTGAGAGTACTTTCACTCATGCCGTGACAACAACCACCTCTGCCTTTGTGTTGGTTTTATACGCACAACGTTCTGAGGACCAGTATAATGAGAATTAATTATGCTTGTCTGAGAAACAACTGATCTTGTCATCCTGCAGAAGAAAAACAAACCTTTTTCCCTTATAATTATATTCAAATTTGGTTCAGAAAGTTCCATTCCTTTCTTGCATCTTTTCACACACATTAGAGTTTGAAAGCAATTTTATTCAGAATAGCATTCCATAAGAGTTGTTAAGAAGTGCTGAGGAGGGGGGAAATGGCAGCCGAAAAGAGAGAGTCCTATAACAGCCACACCTGGTGCATTAATCTCCTTGATGCATTTTCCTGCACAAGATCACATTTTGAAGCATGCAGCAACTAAAATTTTTAGAAAAAGAGCATATAGCCGTAAAAAAATTCACAACACCTCCAAGATACTACTAAAAGCATTTACTGCAATTACAAAAAGGATTTTGAACTGAGATTTTACAGGCAGTAACATTTCAGAATTGAACAAAAAATTATTTAAATTGTTAGCCTAATGTTATAAGACAAAATAAGTAAAAGCAACAGGGAAGCTGTATGATGTTTTTTTCAGTGCATAATGATTTCTAGTGCATGATACTTTTTTTAAAAAATTATTTTTGAGAGCAAAGACTTCAAAATTAACACTTAAAGGAGAAATTTTTGCTTTAGCTCACCTTACCTTTTCTGGATTTTCTAGTAAAGAGAAAGAATAACATAATTGATCATTCTCATGGAGGGAAAAATAAAATTCAGTCACCACCTTTCCTACCCCATATTTTATTACTTTATTTCAAGATTAAAAAAATAGTCTGGACAACTCTTCGTTGAAAGCAGTGTCTTCACTATGACTATTTTTATTAAAAAAGTTTCATTTAAAAATGCAGTAACGGTTATATTTACATACACAATTGCTAACACTTTTCTGAATAAATTCTGGTTTCAGACTTTCATGGGGATAGAATGGAACAAGGACTGGCTGGTCTGTACTTTTCCTGTTAGATGTTTAACTGCTTTTTCCATGCTCTTGCACTTCCAAGCTTTGCCCTTCCTGCAGGTAGGCAAAAAATCTGTTGTTCTCAGGAGCATCAGAGCTCACCTCAACTTTGCTGAAGCCATGATTTTTCATGATCTATTTTCTATGATTGTTAAAGCCCCTTGCTCCCTTTCCATACCAAAGATGCAACAGTGATTCCTGTCTTTTGCATCAGCACGCCTCAACAACTCCACCCCAAATAAGGACAGTGCTTTTCCACAAACAGAGCAAAGTCCAACTGTGCAAGGAGTCAATTCATCCCAGATTTAGAACTCATAGTTGTTGTGAAATGAACCTTGGGCTGAAGGAAGTGAGTAACTCCTCCTGGCTCACAGGCAGCCTCCCAGACTTCCCTGAGCTAAACATTCCCCTGGATGCCTGGATTTACATTGCAGTCAGGCTGCAAAGCTTTTCCTTGTCCACAGGGGTTAATCTTGACCATCTTCCAAATAGAAGAGTTGGCTCCAGCTTCCATTTTCAAGCACAGAAATCTAAATTTCACCTCTGAGTGTTGCAGATTACAAAACTACTCTACGTAAAATCGTGCATCAGATCCTTCCTGCAAACTGGAACAAATCTAGGAAATAGAGCTGTATCGGTTTACAAAAGCTTCTCCGTATGTGGGTGAGTCCTCATCATGCCAGTGCTATGACATTTTATAAGGCAGTATGTGAGCAGGAAAGCTTATGGATTAATTATATCTAATTTACACATGTGACATATGCGCATCCAAACAGAAAAAAAACCCATCCAAACAACCATAAAAGCATTTTTTCCTTCTCACAGTCATATTGTTACAAATTGTATTAGCTTCAAAAAATCTCTTTATATGTTAATTATGGAAGAGAGAAATTGCAAAGTAACATGTTTATCACTTAGCCATACTGCAGCATTTTCTCTCTACACAGAGATGAAAACTGCAGCATTTGCTTGCTTTTACACACTAAAAAACAGCCATGTCTATGGACATGTCACATTTAACTGATACCAGAGGAATCATGAGAATCTTTGAAAACCCTTTTAAAAAATAATTCAGCCTCCCTTTCTGCCACTGACATTTTTCATTTGAAAAGGGTTCAGACACAGTCAAACAGTGACTCCTTATCTGTACCTGTGGATTTACAAGCAGGCCTGTCTTTTAATGGATTAAGAACGACAAACTTAGGGCAGATCAACCAGTGATATCCAAAAAGCTACTAAAGTTTTAAGGTACACATCATTACACATTATATTTTAAATAAAATTAATAACATGAATCTTATACCTGATAAGTAGTTCAGATTTGAGGCAAGCATAAGAACAAGCATTTTTTTCCAAATATAATTTTTCCCTTACGTTGATAATTAAATGTAGTATGGATTCTCTCTCTTATTCCCTTTTGTTACAGTTCTAAGGTGTAGTTCAGGTAATATTCAATATATATGAATACTTTGAAATGTACTGCCTATGGGGTAACAACATGCTGATTTGTACTGAAACTGCTGTGTTTCCCCATCCACTTAGAACACCATGGAAGAAAAGTAGATTGCAGACAGGGAAAAAGAAATTCTTGCTGCAAGACCTTTCTGTTTCTCTTCATTGCAGTTCTCCAAAAAACATGCATTTCTCTCTGGTCACCATGACCAGCAGCCATTTTAATACTATGGGTGAATGTCAGAGTTGGGAAGAACAATCTGCTTGCATTTTTTGGCAAAATGAGACAATCTGGTTATGCTTATACAAGGTGTAGCACCTTAAAATTTAGTCCTTCGCAAATATTTTATTTTTTCATCTGAAAATCTTTGGTTGTTTTACAGGAAAAAAAATAACACTGCCTGCAAGTTTTCTGCTTTTATTTACATTTTTCTCCTCTGAAATTTCCTGTTTGGTGAATAGTACCACAACTGCAGCCCACAGGGGTTCACTCTCCCACTTGATGTAACCAGGGCTGTCCCCTGCTCAGTGCTGACTTCCCGCAGGGATGCTGGTTTAAATGCCATACCTGTGACCCTAAGTAATGTGTGACTTCAAGGGTGTTTGCTGGAAAATGAGAACCTTACCCTGTGACTCTTAATTAAAAGGGTTTGAAAAATGTGTCAGCAAGACAAGATTTTCCCCTTCAGCATCAGAGGAAGTTCAGATGTAAATCTGAAGTGCTCTCTACAGCTACCATCCCCTGCACAACTGCTCAGAATCTTCACAGATTACATCAGGAGAAGGAAAAGGATCTGAGACTTTGTTGCTGTATCACCACTCACAGTAAGTGTAAAGACTCAGCTGGTACTGACTCTTCACACATACTTGTCCATGGAAATTCCAACATGTGGGGAGGAAAAAAAAAAAGAAAGGATCAAAAACTGCAGCAGCTTCCTTTAATCCATGCTCAAACCCAAAGGAAGCAGAAAATTCTGTGCCAAACACTGTTAGGCGCTTCAAGTAATCAGCAATCACAACAGACCATCTCAGTACTGAATACAACGTTCCTTCACATAACAGCAAATTGTAACAGAACTCCTTCCTACCCCTGAAATAAAATATGCAATACACTCATAATTCCCATGCAAAGTAAAGAAGCAGTTTTATTATCTTCATCCTAGACTTGTCAGCTCTCCTACTGAAAAGGACAGCAAGAAATATGACAGAAGCAGCAATAAGAAATATAAGTAAAGAGGAAGCGATGCTCTGCTTTTAGTTTTTGTGAGGAAGGTATAAAAATTACTTAAGAGACATTCCATGCAGTGTTATTTACTTGCCCATTCCTTGTTACGGAGCAAGTGTTTTTAGGCTGGGGGTTTTTTTAGTTTGTTTGTTTTTTGTTGTTTTTTTGGGTTTTTTTTCCCCGGCTTGTTCTTCAGGAACATACTTATTTCCAACTTGCTGAGTAAGTTTATACAAAATATTTGAGACACATAGTATGGGCTAATCAATTTTGGTAGAAGATAATGCTGTTAGTGCTGTGGGCTGTTTCTCTTATCTTGTTGATGTAGCATACTTTTAAAGTCTGTGATTACTCAAAGACTTATGATAGCTGCACTGCAAAAGAAGCCTCAAGTCATGACTCACTAGTACAGCTATAAAACATCCCATGGCTTTTAAGATACTAGGCCACCTTGGTGGATAGAAAACCAGAATGAAAGGACTCAATTTAGGATTCTTTTCATACATCCATATATTGTTTCATGCATGCCACACAGGGCTGTCATTAAACAGAAGGTAGAGAAGTCTGTTTAGCTTTGTATTCTTTTACAGCACAATCAGATTAATTTAAAAAAACTCTCCACAAAACATAGAGTACACAGGAATCCAACAAGAGCTTTTGGCCCTTAACAGAAATTTGACCACAGTCTGACTACCAGAAAAATTCAATTATATATAGTATTTCTGAAAAAAAATAATACTGGCTTTCATCCATCTAGCTACATTCTGGAATAAGAAACAAAGGAGTATGTATCTGAAGGTGAATGATGAACAACTTTTGTGGAACATAAGGAGAACTACATTCAGAAATAAATGTATCCAGATTCATATGCATTTAACACTTCTAAGCAAGTCACTGATAGCTTTGGGCAGTAGTTGTTTGGTTGTTGTTTTTTTTTTTTTAATTGAAAATAACTTTCTAAGTGGAGTCGGTTCAAAACAATGAGTAAGCTCTTCCTCTGCTATAATTAGAGATTGGTCATTTGATATAATGGGGCTCTACCAATTTCCACAAGCAAATGGCTCCTTCTTTGCATATTTCTAGTCCACGACCACCTGTCTCTCTAATGAGTATTTTTGCATGGCAGAGAAATTGTGTATGCTGTATTTTCAAACAAGGACTGCTCTGAAGTCAGAATGAGCTAGTTAAAAACACTGTCAGAAGTTCTTAAGTGCTGCCCAACCCAGAACACAGTATCTGCCTGCCATCCTATATGCACAGGAAGAATCTGCAATTAATATTTGACTGGTGATTGCTTCCATTATAACAAACTAATATGTGTGTATCTGCACACAGCAATACACTGATAGTGGAGAACTATCCCATTTCCACTTCTGTGATTCTTAATAAGGTAGCACCAATATTCAGGGTTCACACATTTGTTTGGCAGATATAAACTGCATTATTGAGATACTTCCTGTAAATTCTCCTCCCTCAATTTTCAAGTCTCTGAGACATAACACACACTAAACTACAGTTTTGAACATAAACTTGAAATACGACATTCTCTATTCAAGTACTCCAGTCAAACCCTGATAAATCAGGCTGGCCATGCAGTGATCTTATCCCTTCTGACTCTTTAATAAATCGAACCTTGTAAGTTCATGCTGTTGGAAGTTGTCACTAAATGAAATTGTGACCTTATCCGATGCGTGAACTTATCCTGCTGACAACTACATTTATTGTACGGATAAGCATGGGGGAAAAAAAGAGGCTTTCGATAATTGTGATCTTACCCATATGCAACTCTAACAGATGGGATCTTTTTGATGTTCCATTTAATGATTTGTCTATGATGAGCCTCTACTCAGAGAAAAAATAAATGTTCTTCATAGGTAAGTGGTAGGGGAACTGGTAAGCGGTATGAAAAGTGCACAAAGAGGAGTGTCTGACAGCAGAGAGTCAAAAGCTATTAGCTTAACACAAAGAGCTTTGAATTAGCTGGTAATTGCACTGGAAAAGATAACATAATGGAAATGCTCAAACAGTAACATTCCCTTTCCATGGGACTCATTCAATAGTCCAAAACCCTGAAACAAATAACTGTGAGGCTGAGGCAGTAACCCAAAACATGCTGTGCTATGGCACTTCATGATGAAGGAGTAAGTGAATGAATGAATGAATGAATGAGAAAATCCTCTTCCAGTACTGACTAGATGCTTGCCTCTGCTATTGTGGAAGAATGTTGGGTAACAGACAATTCATAGAATCATAGAATAGTTTTTGGAATAGGGTTGGCAGAGACCCTTAAAGGTAATCTAGTTCTACCTTCCTTCACCAAGCAGGGACATCTTTGACTAGATCAGGTCATGCACAGCCCTGTTCAACCTGACTTTGAATGTTTTTGGGATGGGACATCCACCACATCTCTGGGCAATCTGTTCCAGTGTCTCACAACCTTCAATTTAAAAATCCCTGAAAATGGCAAAGCACCTCACATTACTGTGTTTGTCAGGGATTTAATCCATAATGTTACCTAACCTTCACAGTGGACAATACTGTACCCATCCTGCAGTCAGTGCACTGACTCCAGAGCAAGAAGCCCTGGGTGGTGTCAGGTACAGTCTGATTTGCAGCACTACAAGCCTACTGGGGGATACAAAAATTGTACTTATCTTACTAGAAAGACACATACATATGAGACAAATTCACAGAGTCCAAGCAGTAATGGACTAAATTACAATTAGTCTTTGAAACAAATTTTGTCATTTAATTTGCTATGCAAATGGCATGATCAATGGTCTTGGCAAAAACAGAGGTTATGTAGGCTGCCCACAAGCAAAGGCAAAACTTAATTTTGCTTCCCAAAAGATGGGCCAGAACAGTGTTAGGACGAGAAAGATAGAAGAAGGAACAGATTTGGGACTGAAAACTGAGAAAACAGCTCTGGATTGGAGTCACCCTGGAGGGAGGGCTGCTATTCTGCTGCCACTGAGCTGGTGGAGGGCTTCTTTTTTCTTTTCTGAAGTTATTACCACCCACAAGCAACTCCTTCCCCCAGCCCTGATCCTTCCTCTATACATCCCACTTTAGGAATGGAGTTAACCAAACCTCTTAGCCATGAGGGAAGTAGACAACAAGAATAACAAGTAGTTATGGCTCTACCCACTGAGCTCCTTTGCCTTTGCTGAGAAGCAGGTCCAGATAGCAAAGACCATGCAGGAGAAGCTGCCACAAGCTGCTCCACGCCTAACTCAGCTGCCTAACATTCCTGCATCTTGACAAGGCTCCCACAGGGCAGCTGTGCACTCTAGGTAAGGATGACAAATGAAAAGGCTTCTCTGTTTTCTGTAACAAAAAAACTTGCTGCTCCCTACCTTTCTTTAGAGCCCTGAAAGTCAGAAGCAGAGTTTCTTTATCTCTTCTACCTGCTGCTAGTACTGCAAATGGCAGAGAGTGCAGGTGCTATCCTTATCTGCAACAGTGCTGTCCTACAGCAGGCAATAAAGGGAAGGAACGAATATTGTGAAAGTGAGGCTAGGGAAAGCCTAGGCAAAGATTTTCAGAGAAAAAAAGACCACAGAAGGATGGGAGGGAGGGTGTGTTGGGGACAGAAATAAATTTGAGAAACAAAGCAAGAGAGAGTAAGTCTAGGGAAATAGCCATTTGAAGACTCAAGTTGGGTCTGATCAGGATGCGAAGACAGCACCTGGAAAAAGAGGATCATAAGATATTCAAGAAAATTGGGATGCAGAAGACTTGCCAGAGTGAGAGAAGAAACATCTATCTCCAAATCTGAAACACGAGAGAAGTGCATGAATTCCCATTTAGAATTAGAATGCAAACACTACTGGTTTTTTTCAGCCAAGGCATCTGTGTTATTACAGCGCTTAATTCGTAAGCTAAACCAGTAAAATAAAATATACTTTTCTGATATCTCATTCCTCAGCTGAATCCTGGCTAAACTGAAAAACTGAAGTGTGTCTACATTGCACCCAGTGATGTGATTTCACACGACATTTGGTCAAACTCATTCTCTACATCCAAGTAGCCAGATCACCATGTGTGCCATAAAACTATTCTGAGACGTTTCATTACTGGTTATTTAGTTTACACCAGGCTCCAACTGGTGACCTGGGGTATGGGCACACACACTGCTTCAGATTTACAGCTGAAATGCAGAGCTAACTTTATTGATGCAAAGGTGCACTATGTCTTGCAGCACAAGCGTAGTTCTCAGAGACTATCGTTTCAAAAGAAGAGAATGACACTTCAAATTCAAAGACTCTCTATTTGTAAATGCATTTGAGATTTTTAGCGCTCCATTTGAATTCAATTACTTACATAAAATAAATACAAAAGAAAAAAATTACCTTCTTATAGTACCTCACACTGTTGTAATTTACAGAATTTAGTAGGAATACAGGATCACATCCCAGATTAGAAAAAAAGACCGATGGTGGTGAACACAGTCTGCAACAATTTGAAACAACAATGCAACTTTTACATTTGGGGGGAACTGGAAGGGAGGGCAATTAATTGAATAAATATTAATAGATCATAAATTGCGTGCTATTGAGCTACTAAAGACATGGAAATGGCAAACTAAATAATAATTTTTCATCACATATGCCATCAAAATAATTTTTAAGGTTTAAGATGAACTAAAAGTACTGGTTTTTTTCCCCAGAAGTCAGAAAGGAGGGAGTACCTAATGAACATGGTTGCTAGATTTTGATTAGCTTTTTAGATTCTTACACAGCTCTACAGACTTTTCCTTTATTTGGACTTCTTCACTGAACGTGAGAAACACGCTCAAAGAAAAAAAAAAAGAGACAGAAATAGAAAGAAAAATACATTTACTCAAGATATGCTAACAATGCCAAAGGATTGTTAACTTGCTTCAGAGTGATGTTCTACATAATACAGCAAATATTTTGTTTATATCAGCATCTAGTCTACAGATAGAGGCAAAATAAATCCAGCCATCACAGCAAAATCCTGATCCTGCAATGAAATAAGAAGATATTTAGTTTTCAAGTCTACTAATTACAAGGATAATTTACCCCTCTGTTTTCTAACTCCACATCTCATAAAAGAATAATTTTTTTTTTCTCAATATTTTTCCACCTGTGCGTAGTTCAAAACGTTTGTTACTGCCTCTATGAGTTGAGGTAAGCCTGGAGAAGAAGTACTTGCAAAAATACAGAAAAAGAAAATTCCCACAGCCAGCCAGTGAAGCTAAAGAGCCCTCCCTGCAGCTCTCTATGAGAGGAATACTGTAAACTGCATTCTCACGTGGACAGTCCATAGTGGCAAACAAGATTCCCAATTATACTGTAACACTGCACACACCCAGTAGGCTGAGCAGGTTCTTCATCCCAGCTGCTTGTGGCTTGCACAGCTGTGCTCCCTTTCTCTCCATCACGAATACACAGGATACTGAAATGCCAGACTTGGCAAGAGCAGGCTGACGATATTACTGAAGGATTTCTTGATAAGATCGTCATCTGCTCATGGATACTCATGGGTATGCTCCCTTCCTCAGCAGAGGAACAGTAGACCCTGATAAATGTCCCTTTGTGTGCAGATTCACCCTGATATATGCAAAATCATTCCAGTTCTGAGTCTGTCTGCTTTTTCTTTGCTTCATATAGCTGAAATACACCTAGAAGTTTATGAAGCACTGTATGTAAAACAACAGAAAGTGGGCACAAATGAAAATATAGCTTACATAACTCAGACTGAAGTATTTTCAGAAATACATGCTATTCTGCATGGGAAAAAATGAAACATTTCACGATCACCTACACCAATCTTTCCCTAGAAATTTTTGGAATCCTTTTAGCTGGAAGATGCTTTTTAAAATTATTATTTATTTTATTTTCAACAGTATTATTTGCACAAGCATATATGATATTTATATAAAATAAATCATAGACATTTGAATGTTTACCCAATATTGTTGGATTTATTTTTTACTTGGAAAAAAAGAAAAATATCAATGCAGCCTGTGTTGCCAGTGAATATAAAGAGCTACTGAAGGCAACTAAGTATGAAGACTGATGTATTAATATTTATGTAATGAAATATATTACATGAGCAAAAATGTTTTGAAAAGTATTCTTTTTAACTCTAAAAGCAAAGCAATGAGATCATCTGTGACCGTATCTGTGGTGTCTTCTCAGTTTACAGTACTTATGCTTAGAGATAGAAGGATCTATTTTCATCTCTCATTTGTGTAACAGCAGATAAGTTATTTGCTTTCTATCACATGTGCATACTCAGAGCTATGAAGCCACTGCTTAGACATCAATATCTAGCTAAAAGTATGTGAGCCAAACTGCCCAAATGTCTTGCAAAAGAAGCAGATGCTTTAAAATTATTTTCCTATTCCCTTTCAATGTTTCCAACAAAATTCTGAGTACAAATAAAAAGACAAAAACCTTAATAAAGACTCAAATTTATCAGTAGTCGGTGTAACCATCGAAAAGATCTAGTTATTCTTGAGCTTAGGAAAGCAAGAGGGAGACGGGGACAAAGGGAGATTGAATGCTATGCTCCACTGCATGCATGCAATATATAGTCACATCCATTATAAATACAATTTATATGAAAAGCAACATTATTATAAATTGAGATAAATGTAGTATAACTATAATGTACAATATCAAGATTCAAATTAATAATTCCTTTGCAGTTGCTGAGGATGGCCATGCATAGCAGACACATGGCTCTGCACTGCTCCAGCACTCATGAGTTATGTGCTTATCTACATCTTCTATGATCAAGTACCAGCAGTGACCAACACAGCTTTTTAACACAGTGCCAGACAGGACCTGACTGCTGGGTTTGGACACGGACCAGAGAACCCTTCAGTGCCTCAGCCTGGACTATCACACTGCTTTCACATGCACCTACATCTTAGCAGAGCCAAGACTTTGAAGCTGATATAAAGAGTGATGCTCACTTATACAGCAGACTTGTAACTTTGAGTGAAATAAACCCCTGAACAGAGATTGAGCACAAGTCCTGTGCGCTGCCTAAATCCTACTCTAAGGCTTACATAAGACTTAAGTAGAATACTGGTCTTGTGGCAGCTTTCTGTACAGGAATGATCTTGACCTTCATATGAGTAAGTCTCAGGGACATCACGTGTGTAAAGCATATCCCAAATTGCTTTGCCTTACCACCTCCCTTTTACAAGCACAGGCTTTGAACACCCCATTGCTTCTTGGAGAGATGCAGTGACTGGGGAGACTGAGGAAGAGCCATGATTGACACAAGTTCTGTGGCAGTAGGATGTAGATAGACTTTCTCTTGAAGAATGACCTTTTGAGACTGACTCTCCACAGCTTACTTTAACTCTGTAAACCATAACTGGGAACAAGTCCACATACTCCATGGTCTTACTAGAAATTTCAGCCTAAATAAGAGACTCAGGGTCTCAGAGGAAGTCAGTGCTAGTGATAGGAGCCCTAACTTTCCCTGACAGTTGCAATCACTGCTTCTGAAAACACAATACTTAAAATAAACTCATGATTTTGAAGAAGTAGGAAAGTATTTCTGGCAAAGAGTAGTCATGAAACAGGCAGTGTCAACAGTGATCTAAAGAATTATCATTCAAAATATATCTGGCCTACAGAATTATTTTGTCGTTGAAGCCTCATCCCTATATATGTTTTAAAAATACTAATGTCAATTTTTAGCAGCTTCTTATTATCCTGCAATGGTGACTTACCATAAGAATATTAAGAAACATAGCCTAATATTAAATATATAGAGTTAAAAAGGGTAAGTACATATGAAATGATCATATTGAAAAATATGCAGTTTGGAATCTTTATTCCCCTGATAATAAAATCAGCACTTTACAAAATCATATGTAATAGCATAAAAATTCCTCTAAAATATCAGCTCCTCTCTACCTCTCCATTAAAAAAATCACATGCATCAATGCAAAGAGAAAATTTCTATTTTAACTGTCACATTTCCTTTGATGTACATGAATACTTTTCAACTTAACAATTCTTTTTTGATAGGCACAGACAAATTGCTGTAAAAGGAATCTTGGAGAAAGACAGTTTGATTCTACCAGTTTTTTCCCCCATATGTTTTCAAATCAATTAACCAAGTACATTAACAGAATACACAATGCATTAGCTTAAAAGGAATGGAATATCTAGACAAACAAATCCTACTTTTACATAACCAATGTTGCAGTTACTGGTCTAAAAAAATCAAGCCTTTCAGCATCAGAAAAAGCTTGAACTTCCATGCAGGAGCTGGGACCACTCTTTTTTATATTCCAGTACCTCTGCATAAAAGCCAGCTTCCTACTCATCTCCAGTCCCCTGGACACTGCTTCCTTGGGCAGTTCAGCTGCCACTTGCCCTCCCCCTATTGCCCTCTGTGGCCTCAGTGCTCCTCCTCAGTACTGTGCTGTACCCAAGCTCCCAGTGACTGCCTCCAACAATGGCCAGAAACAAATGTCAGAAAAGACAAGAGCAGTAAGGCACATATGCTCTCCCTCACAGAACTGATTTATAACTTTCTATCTTCCCCATATTGACGACAGATCATCTGCCAGTCAAGCCTAAGCTGAAACTAGAAACTTTCAAGTTACAGCAGAAGCATTAAGGTCATAATGAAATAAAAGAAAACTCCATATTTATATGTAAACTTCATACTGACTTAAAGGGAATAAAACATGAAAGTATTGGAGGAAATAATACTATACCTGGAGGAAAATTGCATACTATGCTCTATACAAGTCTTACATTTTTTCACACTTTTTGTAAACATTTATAAGTATGTTATAATTGTAAATCAATAAGATAATTTCATAGAAAAAAAAATTATGGCTAGGTTGTAGCATTAGCACCTTCACTTACTCATATGTGAGAATATATGCATAAATAAACCCACATAGCTTACAAAGTCTTCCACTGTGCCAAATATAGCCATTATATGGTTTTAATACTTTCTATATGCTTGTTCTGTCTTCTCCTCTTGACAGCCAATAAAAAATACTGGAAATTACTTTCTTTAATGAGAGACAGATATTAAAAAGCCAGTGACAAAGAAACTCCTATAAACAAGTAGCTCAAGCCTTGCAAGTACTTTCTCATGCATATCATAATAGCAGTTCAAAGAAACTACCAGATAAAGAAGATGCACAGATTTTAGAAAAGGCCGGTCTTGCAGCAAACATTTTAGTTACAATCTTTGAAAGATCTGGGCTCAGTAAATTGGATCTAAGCCTACCTCCTATGGGACATCCAATATCACTCAATCTCTCTGTAACTCTGGAAGTAATAATAATTCCTTTCTCCCACCTTTTACTGACCTATCTTTTTAAGTAGCACGCAATCCAGAGTGGGGACTGTAACTGTGTTTGCATATATAGACATATATATAAAAAATGTAAAACAGATATAGATAGATAGATAGATAGATAGATAGATAGATAGATAGATAGACAGATATTTATTATCTACATAGTATCTAGAACAAAAGGATCTTTGTCTGTAGAAACCAACAGCTTCTACACGATGCTGTGACTCACACAGCAAAAAACATATCTTGGCATTCTGAAAGGAATGCCCTTTTCAGGTATTCTGCATCTTTTTTGTCTCTGGCAAGTAGGCTTGCAAGTGGGGGTTGATTATGTTTCTGATATGTACTCCATAACACCTTTTGGAGCAGTTAAACAAAGCTCAGACCCTGTACTCTCTGAATAACAGGAAAAGACAACCAGGGAGAAAGACTCGTTTCAAAGCTAGTATTTGATGTTTGAGGTCTTTGCTTTAATTTGATTTCGGAATTTATCTAGATCCAAACATCGCATGCTTTCACTCTTGAAATTATTACAATCAACAAATTTAGGTAGGTGAGAAAATATTTATTTATATATTGCTTTTTATCTCTTAGATACACTCAAAGAATAGCAAACCCTTTGAAATGCTGAGTTCAGTTGTTACAAAATATTATAGGTAACACGAGAAAGCAAACCACTCACTCCCTTCTTACCTGCCACCAAAGTACACAGAGAACACCTTTTCTAATTTATTGTCATCTTCCTAGAAATAGTTATACCAATTAAAATAATTTTAATTTGAGTGACAGCTGACTCTTCAGTGCCATTCCAGGACAAATGTGTCATCTGTTTTTACATTCTTGGATCCAAACAGTTTTACAAGAATGTATCATTCTGAGACTTTTTTCACAATCACCCATTTAAGCAACTTCTGACAACTAAACACTATATGCAATAAGCACTGTATGCAATAAAATCGCTGTTCCTCTTTGACATGCACAAATGAAATAAAACCTCCAACAGCAAATCAATGTCTACACTTTTGAATGAGTATAATTATGGTAGGAAGAAGCAGGCAAGTCAATATGAAGATTGCAAGTAGAACCTTTGGGTTTGTCAGTCCTTTCTAGTGGCTGTTTACATTTTGCACTTTCATAGAGTACTCAGAAAAACAAAATAATTCTGTTCGAAAGCTACAACACAGACCACACAACTACCATATCAACAGCACACTTCAGTATCCAGAAAGCTTTAAGTATTTTCAGGGAGAAGCAGAGGCATCACATCTCACCTGTCCTACACCACGAGAGCTTGGTATAAATAGTGTAGAATTTAAAAGCACTACACAATAAAGATACCAGTGTCTGACAAAACCATTATTTCACTGAGAGGTATGATACTTCCCTCCGAAAGGCAATAAAAAGTAAATTCTACACTGCACTGTACATAAAGAACAGTTAAAATGAAAAATTTGTTGTATGACAACTCATGTTGTTAACAATATAGGCAGATCAAGATAAGTGGGTGGATTTGGATCATCATCAGAAGACACAAGGCCATATTTGCCAGTCTATTATGTCATGTTTCTTGAATTCATGATCCTAGGAGTGCAATAACTTTTTATGACATGATGGAGAAGTTACATTTTATACATGCTCCAAATACCCAGGCAAGATAAATGAATTAAACTCAGCAACCATATTGTATTTTTTAAATGTTAGTGGGCAATATAGCATATGGATAATTCTGAAGTCTAAAGCATATAAATCATCATATAAAAGCAATGAAAAGCACACTGTGATTGTCAGATGACTTACATCAAATTAATCCCTACCTCTGTAAACCAAAATAGTAGGAAAATATGAGAAATATAAGAAAATGATGCTAAAGAGATTGTTTGTTAAGTCAGTAGGGAGCACAGCACCAAAATCACACATAATATTTCTGGAACTGATGATAGACTTGAAATCCTATCCTCTTCCTAAAATGGCTCATCCCATTCAGAAGGGCTATACCATTTGAGAAGCAATGGTCACTTATATTTCCCATCAAACATTCCTGCTCAAAACACAGGTAGATTTTAAAAAATTTGCAAAGAATCATTTTTAGAGAAAAATATGGTTAAATTGTTATAAGATGCCTCAGTTAAAAAAAAAACAACAAAACAAACAACACTTTTATTATTTGACCAATTATTAGTTTTTTTGATGCAATTGCATTTATCTTTAGTCACTGAAAATGTATACAATATTGCACATCCAAACCTATGCTTTAACAATATGCTAATTATACAGTTCAGATGATCTGGAAAGAAATCCATTTTGCACTGATGATATAAGGGAGTGACAGTGCAATTTACATTAAGAAATGTTTTCTCATTTTTCTCAAAAATTGGTTTGCACTCAGCCGGAGAAATCTAAATTCGACCAACAGGCATCCCTCCCTGCTTCTCCATGGTTACAAAATAACATGACAATCTGAATGACGGAAAAGATGCACATAAGAATGGGTTACAAAAACTCCTCTGGACACAGGTACCCAGGCAGTGAATGTTTTCTTTTGTAATCTGATTAAACAGACAATTATTGTATGCAACAATATTGCAATGCTAGTAGCAGACAATTCTCAGGGATATTACTTCAAACATTTTGAATTAGGTCTTCCAAATTGTCTAAATTATCCCCCAGGGCCGTTGGCCTGTCCACATTCCTGAGTTCATGGGAAGAATTCTAACTGGAGGTGTTAACACAAAGGTTCCCCTTTTGCTTAGAGCTTTGTTCACATACCTCTCTTCACTCCAAGTTTGACAGTACTGTACCAGGGTGTACTTTTGGCACACATTTTCCTGCCACTTTAATACCAATCCGTATAGGCAGAGACTGAAAGAGAGTGATTGGTTCATTGTGATTTTCCTTTTAATGTTCAAGGGATACAGACTGGGAGACGGCACAGTGAGAATCCTGATTCCTGGCACACTGCTCTTCATCAGCCACAGACATCTAAGCACAAGGAATTGGAGGGCTAAAAACAGTCTTGATTTATTCATTTGATTCAGAGTTATCTTGCCAGATATATTATGAAAAAATCCATGCCCATAATTTATCCTCAGACTGATACGTTTCATTACACTGTGGATTCATGGAGAAACACAAAAAATAAAAAAGATTTTCACAAGTTTTTGGGACCATGTAGCTTTACAGATACAGCTGCACCAAAGCTGGAATTTAGTCACATTTTATGTAATATTAAAATTATACCAATGCATTACAAGGATAAACTAATGTAGTGTAATGATGTGCCACAGACAAGACTAATTAGTATTTTCTTAGAGAGAGCCTAAAAGAGTCTAGCATTCAGAAGTGCAGATCCAGAAATTTTCAAGATTATCAGCAATAGTGGGCAGAACAGAAAAAAGAACAAGGATGGGTGATTCCAGAAAAAGATTACAGACTGTCACACCAACCACTTTTTATTTAATAAGGGATGTTTATTTAAATAACTTAGAGTCAAAGTATAACATATTTCCACCAGACAGAAACATGGCATTTTAGAACATTACTTCAGGCAACCATTTCTTCTTTAGAACATCATCTTCAGGTAACCACTTTCTGCCTTTTATTTGTATTATATACGTATTTCTCACAGGGAGGAATAGAACTTGCATGCCAAATTAAAACCAGCATTATTGGAAGTCTTAACAATAAGTGCGAAGACAGAAGCGTGTAAGCCCGAGGATAAAATAAATCCATCATAATATAATTCCACAAAATAAAGATGAGGTTAATCTGAAACCTATGAAAATGAATATCAAGATTTTAATTGACCTCAGAAGGTTTCTGCAGCTAGGCATGTTCAACATGATGGTTCAGTGTAATTTTGTACTGTTTCTAAAGAATGTTCACCCCACCACCAGTTCAGCCCCCCCTCAGCAGTTTATGCATTTCCACTGGAAACTGAAGTGTTGAAATTATTCTCTGCAGTGACTTCCTTCTTTGCACCAACGTTTTCAAAGGCATTTTTGAATATGCAAAAGCAAGTTTTTACAGTTACTGTTCTTCTTTAAAAAAAAAAAAAAAGCCATGAACGTGCAACTCTGCAGTGATTTTCTCTGGAATATGTTAGGATGATAAACTGTGGACTCTGGAAAAAGAAAACCGTAGAGGAAATAAATGGCAATTTCAAAAAGACACAAAAATTCATTATAGTAGAAAATTTCAACGTTATAAAAATAAAATTTTCGGAACTGCATTTTGATTTTAAGATCACTGAAATTACTTCATAACCGCAAAATGTTTGTCCAAATTAGGATACTATTGTAGCTTTTTAAATAAAATTTTCTGGAGGAAAATGCTTGTGGTTTTTGTGCAGAAAAAGTGGTTGGTTTGCTTTCATTTTCTCCAGGAATTCAGGATGCCAACAGCTTAAAAGCTACTGACAGATTAATAGCTCTTTCATTCTTACTCCATTCCACAAAACCTGAAAGCCACCCTCAAGAAAACAGCGAATTTGATCAGTATTTCAACCTAAACACTTCACTGTTTCAGGCTTCATAGGTGGAAAAACAGTATGATAAATTAGACTCAGTATTCATGTCCCTGTTTACTTTCCTGGTACTATCTGCTTGAAGCTAAGAGAAATCATAATCTTCCAGTTGTTGTATCATACTTCTTTTAATGATACTAAATCATGTATAAGATGAGGGTAACTACCCATAGTTGTCCTTGTCCCCTTGTTCCACTCTTTTTTTTTGTTTTTTTGGGTTTTTTTGTTTTGCTTTGTTTTGTTTTGTTTTGTTTTTAACAAAGAGAATCATAAAATCTTTGCAGGAGTAAAAGAGATATTTTTAAAAAAATCTCCATTTATAATGAAGTGTAATGTTAAAGGTAATGGGAACTTTAGAGACAGCACAAACATTTGAAGTGCCCCTGTCACAGCAACTGCCTTGTGATTCAGGAATTTGACATTACATACCTGAAAGCCTCCAGCAGCTGCTTTTGAAGGCTTGGCTCTTCTCTTGCACCAAGTCTGTGAAACAGAAGGGAAGAAGATGAATTCCCATCTGTAAGAAGGCCACATCACCTGCACTCAACCCCACAATGCTGACACTGTGCATAGACATATAAACAAATGATTACCTGATTCATGTTGTCCAGTTCCAGAAACGTAGGCTGCAGTTGGTCTGAATTTTGTACCTAATACCTTTCCTTTTGGAATTTCTGCTGCATTACTGGCAGCCCACAACAGATGAGTATCTGATGTGTTCCATCAAGTGAAATTCCCATTCAGCCTTTTATCACATGACTGTTGGATTCTGCACAAGTAATAATACAAAATATATCTCACCTGCAAACGATTTACAATAACATAATCAATAGTGAATTTCCTGTGATCTACTCTACCATGAAAGAAAGTAGCATTCAACGTGTGGAAATATTTTAAAAGAAAAAATGACAACAAATTCCAGTCATCATGGTTTTTGTATGATTGCTTTCTCTCCTTTCACATATGTTTACAGTCACAGCAGTTACACCAACACCATTCAGGAGTTCATTTATTCACCTACCAAAAGGCATTGCTAATAACAGAACATTTTCTAGGGTTCTGCCCAAGGGCTCTGGGGTTTAAACTGCTGTGTTGGCCTTTGCTCACCAATGGAGAAATGTTGCTACCAATTATTTTATCTCACCCACCCTGCATGCCTCTTGTACATAATGATATTTTTGAGGCTTTAAATCTCTTTGCTAAAGGCGCTAAATGCAGATGTGTACTGGGCTTGAGGCTTATAACTTGTAGAAGGGAATACAGAAGCTGACTAAACAAACGCTGGTCAAAGGACTGAGTCAAATCCCTCTGAATTCACAGTCTAAAGCACACTAATGGACAGAAGTTAAATGTATGGAACTTGCTAACCCACAACAGCACGTTCACATATCATAACAAACCATAATTTTCCCGTACGAAGTGATTGTCGTTCTCCTGTGCTGCACGTAATAATTAGAGAAAATAATTAAGTTGTAAATTATCTTATCTACTTGAAAGACAACTGGGAGAAGATGGGCCAGAAGTGTGGAGAGGAGAAGGGTTATATGGGCTATTTACCCCTGCACCACCATCATATTTTGTATTACATATGAAAGTGTAGGAGGGAAAAAAAGGAGCAACTTATTGGGAGTCCTAGTATCCTTTTCCCTCTGTGTCCCTGGGAGCATGTGGGTGGACAAGAGTGTGCACACAGGCAATGCAGGAGTAGAAGATGTGTGTGTCTCCATTTCCTTCAGTGATTCCTTATCTTTTTATCTTGTCTAATGTTTTGTGTTCTATCAACCTAACACACCTCTGATAATTAAACTTCCTTAATGTTACAAGGATAAAACTTTACACAATAAACCAGAAAGTTCATTCCCCTTACAGAGAGCATCAATCCTTTTTCACAAGGGTCTTTTGGTTTTCTTCTTCCTTCTCATTCATCTTAAGTCTCACTTCCTCAGACCCTTCTCCTGGTTTCCACAGTAACAGAAAACCCTAAAATTAAGTGTTATTGTAATTACCCAAACAGTACCATGGACCCTGCATTCAGTACATCAGCATACTCATACTGCATGAAAATCCAATATAAATTCTTTTTTTGATCTTATTTTTGTTCCTTTCATTCAATGTATTATAATTTCATGGTGTAATATGTAGTAAAATGGAATTCAGCAATCATGACCACTTGACAGCAAATAGATCAAAAAATTCTAATAAAATTGTATCCAGCTCAAGTATCAACAAGCATCATGACTGGCTCATCTCACAATCAAATAACAAGTGCATGTTTAACTTCTCAACATGTGCTTTCAAAGTTCTCTAGGTGGATTATTTTATGTTTTTATTAAATTCACCTTCCCTTTTACAGTCATCCTTTCTATTTATCTTTGCATAACTTCTGTCTCAAAGACATTCACAATTCCAACTTTTTCATTCATATGCACTTTATCCCAGTCTTCCAGGTGTCCTTTAATTCTGGCAACACCCAACTTTCTTGTCAGTAACACTTTCAATAAACTGTAATTTAGAGAATGTGAGGTATATACAGCACTAGACCACATTTTGACTGTCTGGCATCACTCATGTCCAATCATCTAAACTGGATGAATCTGTAGAATAAAACTTTGTGTACCAGTTCATCAATATTTGACTAAAATCTAAATATTCTAGATAACATTCTAAATAATATGTATGTCTTAATTTTATATATTTTTAGTATTCAACCATTAATTTTATAGTGCTCTCAGAAAAAAAATATTTTTCCCTTGCAAGATTTTTCACCTACTTTCCTTTCATCTCTTCATCATAAAAGTGTCCTTTGTGTAGTCTGTAGCCATTGTATACTTTTCACAAACTACTGAAAACAAATAATTAAAGCGCTAATCCAAATAATTTTCTGTAAAACACGCCAAAGAAGCTATTCAAAACCTTTGTAAGAAAAGCAAGAAATGTTCTTTTATAAAGAGCTCATATTTTTCATGTTCTTGGGACAAATAATAAATTCTAATTTTTCGTTCACATTTTGTGCTGGACCCCCAACCAAGTGAGGAGTCCCTATAGTCTTCAAAAGATTAGCATAAGGATTCCTACAGCTCACAGTTTGAAATGGATATTGTTCCTAGCTATCCTGATAAGAGTAAGTGGTAGATTGGCCAGATCCAGGTCAGAGAGTCCCAGGGATTACTCTTTTTATATATCTTAACGACATTAAATAAAAACCATCACCAAACACAATTCAGCAAAATACTGATCAAATACATCTACTCCGTGTAGTCCTATCAAGGTCCAAAAGTACCTCTCACCTCTTGGTGACATCTGCTCTCCTCATTTAGCTATGCACTAGTAACGCTAAGTCAATGTTATTCTGATATCCTTCTTTTGTATTTAAAATTTTGGGTTGTCTGCCAAAGCCTCAAACCATGTTTAAGGCCACCGAGTTGTCACAAGTGTTAGAGTTGCTTAAATTTAGTCCCTGTTTCTGTAACATTCTGGCAAAAGGAACTAAACATCCTCAAGAAATTGCTTTTTAATCAGGAAATGTGTCACAGTGAATGTATGGGGCTGCTACACCTACCTCAATCTCTGAATTTTGACGCTATAGTTTTCCCATTTGCTGTTTACATCATGCCTTCAGAAAGCACAATGAATGCTTTTGCATTTCAGACTCACATTTTCACTCTTCCAGAACGGGATTATTTTGGATTCTTGCCTCATTTCCTAGCACCTCACACTACCTAGCCTGGAAATGGAAATCAAATTTCGAAACTGTAGTATCTACAGTAAGTAGATACTAACAGTAAGTTTAAATTTGCAGTAAGTTTAAATTAATTTAAAGACTTCTAAAAATTATTTTCAAGACAAAAATGACTTGTAGGTTTTTGTGTTGTATTGTAGCACTGTCAGTAAAACAGTACAGTTAAGGCCAGTCTCTTGTCTTTGTTACATTTTTCTAACTTAGCATGATGCCATGTGTACAAAATTCCGAGCTGATCTCAGCATACATTTATAGGTTAATATATGAACCATACACTTATTGATTAATATGAGAACACACTGCCCCACTGACCCTCGTCCTTTGAAACAAAGACTGCTTGTGCAAAGAGATGGGGGATTTCTTGGGTACACTGAATGTTTTCACTGACCATTCCAATGCAAATAAAAATTCAATTACTGTGTAATCTCACTGTTTCAACATCAAATTTTGAACCAAAAGCTTAAATCGCAATGTTAATAAAAGTGCAGTTTCTACAAAAATATCCTTTGTAGTTTCTAAATAGCAACAGATGGTTGTGTCTTCTCTTGAAAAATATGAAAATAATGTCATGCATCTCAGAAACAGTCCATCCATGAGCTTGTGTTTCAAAAGACTATGATTAAAGGCAATATATCTTCTAATAGATTACCATGTGAGTATGAAAAAGAAGTATGCAACATCAAATGAACTTTCACTTATCCCAACTTCACACCCAGTCATCATCTATATCATAAAACATTCATATCCCTATATTACTCCAATTTTAATTTCTTACAAATGATGATCCAGTCAGTAGTAAACTCTTCTCTGAAATATAAGAGAAGTCATAATTGGTTGAAAAAGAACATTTGCATGCCAGGCACAGAACACAGGTACACATAGATAAGGTTTTATCTCCATCATCATTTGGTATTGGGGTAGTTGCACATTATTAATGTGTGGACTTTTTATTCATTATTAGAAGTCTGTTGTTGAAGGAGGTAGCCCCCAGTCCCACAGGGAATGTCACACGTCCTCTAGATGTCTCTGGAGATTAATTCTAAGAACATTGTAACTGAGCAGGATCCATTGTAAGGAGTCAATCATTATATTAGCATTATAGCTGTTCTTCAATATTTGCTCCGTTTGAAGAATCAAACTATCTTTCTGCCTGCAGTCTTGACTCAAGGCTATCCTCCACATGCACACTAAACTTTATTTCTCTTAGATGTGTTTCCATTTTGAGATTTACCTCTGCATTTTAGCAATAGTATTCACTTTTGCTAACATTTCAGTCACTTATAGCAATATGCTGCAGTTCTGTAATATTCTTCGATAGATCCATGTTAAAAATTGATGTGGGCAAAATACTGAGTTAAAGCTGCATAGCTGAACTTCCACTATGTGAATCTGGTTCACAAAGCTGCATATTTCACTACTGATTTTTTCATATCATTATACTAACACCTGTCAAAATACAAATGGACAAACACTTTAGATGTACTTTTTACAGACTTGATTTCATGATGTCTGCCATTACAGACACAGAAACAGAACAGTCCCCTGTGGTAGTAGTTTTCCATACTTTTATAACTAATTGTACACCAACTTCTGCAGATGAAATATAACCTACTACACGTAGTATCATACTGCTCCTCTGTATTAAACAAAGGCATAACTTATCCAAAACCCACTGATACCACTTTCCATTTACTTCAGCTGGCTTTGAGCAGGCATTTAGGAAACAGCACCCAAACAGCACAGCTGTGTTTGCACAGCCATTCCCAGTGGAGGGAATGGAACAGCACCCTTACAAAGCACAGAGGTGCACGGTTACAGAGCCATACCTTGGACATATGGCAAACCAAAGCTTCAGTGGAGTAGAACACAAAGACCTCCACTTTTGTAAACTGGAAGTGCTACATAAAGATATATGTTTGGACGAAGAAAAAATGCCATCTCTTGTCTCAAACAGCAATCTGTACTAAATGGAAGTAGGTTATCACTCAAGAGATGTGCAACTGTTTTGCAGTGCTTTTAGTCTTCAGCAATTAGTCACCTTCATTTTTAATTTGCTGCATTAAAATACATCTTCGAGAACAAATGTGATCAGTGTAAAAAGACATAACAGAAAATGTCGTGCTGTCTTTGGCCAAGATAGAAGACGAGCCTGCACGGTATTGTATAACAGTCAGTAGCTAATGTATAAGCTCCTTAAAAGCAAATTTGCTTCACTGTAAAAAGTGATTTCAGCAACCTTGGTGCTTCTCCTGAAGTATAAGCATGGAGAAAAGAAGAAATAAAAAAGACACCTTTTGATGAGAGGTTATGTAGTCTCTACAATTGAGTAAATTTAGTTGCTGTTGCAGCAGAGGAATGTGATAGGAAATTTTACAGTTGAAGGAGAAATGTCACAGTATTTTGATAAGAGAGCGATGAACTTTTTTTCCCTTGTGCCATTATCAAGGCGAAGTGAACAAAATACATCATTTATAACCCACTGCTCTACCATTATCTCCTGGTGAGACACTTGTTTTAAAACACACAAGGACCTTTTTTCTCCAAGACTAAAGCTCTCTGTGAGGCTCAGTCTTCCTTTATAACCATGAAAGAAAGTTGACACTTGTGTGGGCCAAAGTTTCCAGGCAACCACACAAGGGCACTTATATACCCTCCAGGTCACCCCTTGTTCTGAAGTACAGAGGAAGCATATGAACAGTGTATGTCCCTTTGATCACAGATACCATCTAAAACTGATGTGGAGAGAAAATCCTGCACTTTGGAAGAAAAGCACTACAGTCTCCTCAAAGCTTTTTCTTACCTAATATACACGGCAAGTAAAGGTTAGTGTGGTAGTGCAGAACTGCTAAAACATTTTCCTCTTACCCACTACAAAGTGCCACTGACTCTCTCCTGATGCTTAGTACTCTTTCCCATGTGTTCTTTCTCCTGGTTTTGGTTTGGCTTTGGGTTTTTTTTTCTGTTGTTGTTGTTTGTTTGTTCTGTTTTGTGGGTTTCTGTCTGGTTTGGTTTGTTTTTTCTGGTGGGTTTTTTTGGTTTTTTTGTGGGTTTTGGTTTTTGTTTTTTTTTTTTTTTTATATTAACCTTCTACTAACCCCAGCTGATTTACTGTTCATTTGGCAAACCTGCAGGCAATTGTGTATGAGCACCAGAGCGGTGTACTAGAAACCAATCACTAGAGGGAACTTCCAGTAGTATTTACATAGACAAAATTCCACAACACTTCCATACTGATATATCTAATAGAAAATGTTAAAAAGTATTCTTTTATTTTATGTTGAATAAGAGAAAATATTTGTGGTCAAAATCATGAGGTAATTAGTAAAACTAATGTGTGTTCAGTAGAATTAAATCCCTTATTAGAATTAAATCTACATGAAACTAAGTTACCACACCAAAAGATTAAAGAGAAAATATTAGGGTACACTATTCTCAGGAACTTCCTCATTACTAATTATAATTTTTTTTTTGTCCTCAAGTAAAAAAGTTAGACTCAGACATAAGCAGTCAATTTAACTTATTTCATGAAAACAAACGAAAAAGAGTTTGTTTCCAGAAATGACGGATGAATTTACTGGAGCCCTCAGGTTACTCTGCTACTCCTACATACAATGTGTTTAACAGCTCAAATGGTTTGTTTTGACTGTTAACGTTAGTGCATTTGCTGAGTCAATGAGGAAAAAGACACAATGCAAACAAGAAAAACTCTAAAAGGAAAATAAAATGAAAAGTTAATAATTAACATTGAAATGCAGCACATTTAATTCTAACAAAAAATAATTAAAACCTTGAGACAAACCTAATTATAATAAAACTGACATCTTCAAGATAGTTTTTAGATACACAAACACAGGATATATGTTTATCAAAATACTGCAGGAGACAACAGAACCTGAATAAATTGTCAACATATGTTTCAGTTGCAACCTAAAAAGTGAGAAGAAAAACCATAGATTTTGAACTATTTATCGGAGTTCCCATCTGGAGAGAGACTGTAATAAAAAAAAAAGAATAAACAGAATGCTTACTTCTATTTTCCTATTTCTTATTACTTTCTACTTTATATAACAAGGACAGCCATGATCCTTCAAGGTTTTGCATGATCCTTCAAGGTTTTGCTGATCTTCCTAATGTTTTGGAAGCATCCAAATATCACTGAGATTAAATTTCAACCAGATCACTGCCTGGTAATGAATGCAAAATCTCAGATCATAATTAAATTACGAAATTTAAAAAATAAAAATAGTAAGGTGGTTATAGTAAGCTATTAAATATAAACATTTTCGTTCCCTATGGTACAAAAATATTTCAAAAAAAATTAATGTTAAAAGCAAGACATTTGAAATGTTTTGCTGAATTACATAGCATTTCTCCTTATGTTGTAGAAACACTCATTCAAACAGACAGACACTTGCAGCAAGAAAGACTATTAAGAAGTTAAGCCATTCAGGACTGAGTGAATTTAGCAACATATTCTTTCAAAGCTTTACTGTAAGACCTATGATTTAATTGTCACACTCCAAAGCTGGTGGGCAGGTCACTCTATTACACAGCTCTTATATTTAACTTTGGTGAAGAAGGGTTGGTCTAAGACCAACAGAGTCTCTCAAAACAGGATGATAAGTAAATTTCACAGTTATCACAAAATAACATATGATATTAGGTGGTAGCTACATGATAACTCCACTGGAAACAATGGTAATTACATAGTAAATCGTGTCAATGATACTGCATTATCTCCTAACTGTTCAATTAACTCGTGTCACCACTGCATACTATGTTTAGAAAGTTGCTGATGCAATATTTCCGTATCATAATTGCAAAGATAGTTGAAGAAGATATCACCCTATAATTTCAGAAAGTTTCTAATATTACTTAGTGAAACTATTTCTATTATGAAAAACAAATAAACATTGAGGTGAAATATGACACCTAAAATCCTGGAAGATACCTTTAATGGAAAGAACTTGCCAAGACTGTCATCAGAGAAATTACTTTTTCATCTTTCATGAAGGAAAGGAGATATTTCATAAATTGAATTCCAATTATTATTCATTCACCTAAATAAATGGTAAGAAGCCTCAGCCATCATTGAAACAATCACAAATTGAATCCCTGATAAAAAGCAACTTTTCCTGTGCTGGGCAGGATTATATTTTATTAGGGGAATATGCATAAATTATAAAATAGCACAAGTATGGGGAAAAAAAAAAAACATAGCAGTTTTACTCCCTCAAAATGCTACAACTTCACCAGGGACACAACTGCCTTCTCATTTTCACCCATACAAATCAAAAGTCCAGTGAGGTGAGTGGAATTACTCAGACATGAAATGGAATAAAATGCTGCTATAGGAAACACATACAGCTATTTCTCTTATTATTGCCTTTTAACATTTAAGACAGCAGGATGTGATTGTTCTGAGTGGTGTCATGTTCTGCTTGTCCCTATACCACTGATTTGCAATTCAACACGTTTATTCTTAAGCAATATTTTTGTGAGTTCAGAATTAAATCATTAACTGGTACAAATCAGAGTTACAGTTAGATCAAAGCAAAGGCAGAAGTATGGTGTTATGCTGATTTACATCATCTTAAAATCTTGCTTTGCCATAGTACTTGCTGAGAAAGAAAGTGTTGATATCTGTGAGTCAATCCTTAAATACCAACCAGTGTAAAGTTTTAAAAGTCTCTATGACAAGGATGTTTTGGGACACAGATACCTATGACACACAAAAATTTTTTAAAATGTTCCAAAGTATCTCCATGAAAAGACTTGAGGCACTTAAAAGCTTTCGACTGCATAGCAACATTTACCTGCAACAGCAACACTTCTGAAGCCTGAAGTGGCTTTTGTTGTATTTTTCAATTTTCCTTTATGACAATGCTAGTTCATACAGCTTATTTAGATTTAGAGCACCTCATTCAAGGCCAGCTCCACCTACTTTTTCATCTCTGCTCATACCAGTTTTGTTGTTATAAGAACACAAATGAATCTGCATGATTTTAGTGCATGACTTGTTTCCAGCAAATCAACACACATACTTTCAATTTGTTATGCATGAGAGATGTGTAAAACTATAGAGATTTGGGGCTCTGGAGAACAAAATAAGCAAAATATGTAAGCATCATATCTAAATCACAACAGAAGTTAAACTCTAATTTTAACATACAGACTGTATAATGAATTCAAAAATACCAAAACTTTAAAGCTATCAGACCACATTCTAGACTGGTCCTTGGCTGTCCTAAGAATTTACTGTATAACTGTTGTCCATAGGGGCCAACCTGTGCTACAGAGGTAAAATGTGCAGTTCAAGGAATGCCTCCACTCCTTCCCAGCACCCTTGTTCTTCCCTCAGTCCCTGGATTGAGATGCTACTCATTTCCTTTGCATGGCCCTGCCCCACTGCTTCTTCAGAAGTTATGGGTGTCACACTGGAAAAAAATTACTGGCAAATAAGGCAATAAAACAAAACCCACAAAGTCCAAACTTTGCCCAAACCTCCTCCAAAACAAGGATATGAGTAAGGCAAGGTAAAAATTCCTCAACATTCATTCTCTTTTGTGATAATTAAGCATTTGCACTTTTTCGATCTCTGACCCTATATCCATTGAGTCAAAGGATGAGTACAAGTACAAAAGCAAGAGAAAGAGACATCAGCAAGAGTAAACACATCAGACAAAAAGAAACCCCCAAAAATTCCCCCCCAAACTCGAAACAGTTTAGTAGGTTAAGTTTAAAAAATATGCACATTAAAAAATAAAGAAAAAAAATACAGTTGCATTTTCAAAATTTAACAGGAAAATAGTGCAGTGGGAGGAATCCACACTGTTCCAAATTGGGCAACTTTGTGGGGTTTTTTTATTAGATTATTAATACATTTAGATTTATTAGATTATTAGTACATTTTTATTTCTCAATTTGGCAAAAATCTGCCAATATAAACACAAGACATGAGTTCAACTTTCTGAAAGTGGTCTGAATAATAAAACCACAAATGAAACAATCTTAATGTAGTTCACTCTCTTGCCAACTTCTGCCAACTAGCATTAACAGATAACAACAAAGTTGAAATTAAAAACAGGGTTAAAAATAGGGTTGCTTTGGTTGTCTGGGGTTTTTGTTTCTTTTTCTTTTTTTTTTACTGACTCGGTTTTGGGGTTTTTTTTATTATTATTTTCTTTTTCTTTTTCTTTTTTTTTTCTTTTTTTTTTTGCTTTACCGTCTTCCAGCATCCTCCACAGAACTTTTGAGAAACAAGACATTTCTTTTGAATCAGATATCCATTATCAATTTGGACAGAGAGCGTCTGAACCAGTATTATCTGCAAATGATTTATGAGGGCAGGTATTTCTCTACCTGAACATTTTAGTGAAACCATAAATATCAGTAGCGACAGAGATTCAAAGAAAAAGGCTTGGAAAATATGTTATATAGGAAGTTAGTTCCATCTGATGAAAATTTTAATTCACCATTTCTGTATTTTTAAAGAGCTTTCATGTCAGCCAGGTCTATCGTTCTTTCTTGCTGATATTTTCAACATACTTACTATAAATACTTACCTATTAATAAAATCTACTGAACTGAGCCAACTGACCAGGTCTTCCCACTGACATTAACTAAGAATACATTTGAGTCTGAACTACTACCCAGAAGAAACAAGTACATTCAATAGAGCACTGTAAAACCAGTGTTTTAAATTGTTCATGAATATCCTCAAAAACCCTCAGAGAAACAGTATCCACCAACACAATGAGCATCAATAGGCCATTTACCTTTAGGTGTCATCCATCTCCTCCTCTCTAAAATGGTGTCACTAATTCCTTCTAAATGGAGAAGGATGGTTTTATACAACAGCCCTATGTGGAGTATCAACCTCAGAATGAACTATGTATATCCAGGTTCTTCTGGCTTCTCTTCCATACTCTCTTCAGAACTTGAGATTATATTGGAAGCAACACACAGAATTATTGATAAAAGAATTCAAAACCAGTTTAATGACTATTTTGATTTATGCTACATTATTTTCAATTTCAACATAGTCTACTTTGTGAAAAACATAAGAAGAAAAAAGGAGGGAAAAAAACCCTGTTCTCTGTGGAATTGATTTTTTAATTGTTAATTTCATCTTCTAGATGAAATTCACATTTTTATGAGCTTCTTTTTTACCCTTTTCTTATTTCTGTTTATTATTTCTAATCATTTATTTATCAATTATTATTATGTGGATCAAAAATAATAAAAACATAAAATATCTCTGTAAATTGAAACTGAAAGAATTCTCTTTTATAGTAGTGTAAATACGTTCAGCTGAACTAAATGTTAGGGAAAAGCATGTACCTACTAAAATTAAATCGTTAAAACAGAACTTTGCATGTGTGTTTCAATACACTGTCTTCATTAGGACATTTTGGTATTTATCTAAGTGTCAACTGGAATGCACATATGCTGGATCACACCCTGTATTTACTGTTCTAATAATAATCTATCTATTAACCATGTTTTCTACTAGAAGATTTCAAAATGTTGGAAACATAAAACTGAATTAAACATCTGATCTTATTAACATATGAAGGTAATATTAGTCTTCTTTCATGGCTAATAAAAACAATATATCAAACCTAACTGAAAGTCTTTTAGTTTTGTAAAGCATGGGTTAGGCTTGACTTTAGAACTTCACTTTCAACATATTTCTAATCCACCAGTGAAGTCTTTTACCAGTGAAAAGCAGGTCGTACAAAGCCAGAAGAGGGAACTGGAAAATCAAGGTCAAATTTTAGGCATCATGGAGCTGACCAGTGTTACAGAGGAAATAACTTAGCATTCTCATTTTTTATATTATGTTTCTTATATCTGAAAATCCATCTGGCTTTCATGTAAACTATTTTAAAAATTGGAGAAAATAGAGTTTTGTTTGCTTTGTATAATAAAGATACATAGTTGCAATGTGTTTATGATTTGTTACTTGTATAGTAAGTACTATACTTAGTTACAACAACACAATAAACATTGCCCGAGTAACCCAGGTAAACAACTTGCACCACGGTGAAGACCCCATTAGGAAGACATGCAAGATCTAACTCAGATTTCCTTTCTCATCTTTATTGTGTAAGGAATCATACATGGAATCCACTCTGCTGGATGCAGGGGAGTTCATGAAAGGCAAAAGAGGAGCCCACAGGCCTTTCACACCTTTTTTCAGCTCATTGCTGAATGGTGTGCTCATCCCAGAGACTAAATCCTTCCTGTCAAAATATGAAGGGCTCTGTCAGGACTCGTAATTCAGTGCAAGGAGGAGGAGGGAGGAATTAAATGGCCAAGAACTGCTACAACAAGGGTGTAAAGGAAAGAAGAGGCTGCTGCTGCAGCGAGGCTACACAGAAATACTTAGAACATCCCTCAGATAGCAATACTGGAACACTCATGAAAAAATGCTACATTTTACTAATGTATGACTATGCCATGACATAAATACATAAAATAAATTAAAATAAAATACAGGAACTGCTGAAAAAAAAAATAATTCTCTAAGTATGGCTATAAATAACCAAATTTACGATTGATGAATTTTGCATGGCCCTATAAAACAGGTATTATGATACACAGGATTTTAGCAATATAGTTACTAGAGTGAATAAGAAACCATTTTCCATCAAATTACTGCCTCTTTCTCCCTAAAAAGTATCTGACTAAAGCAGAGATAATGTAAAGTTCAGCTATCAAAAATGGCTTCATTAAGAACTTTAATGAAGCACATGGGAGCCATTTATTGACTTCTCAACTATTAAGACATAGCATTATTACTGCTTTAACAGTATTTCCATTTTCATTTAGGAAATAACTAATCAAGGGATCAATGTACCAAAGACTTTATTTTCTCTCCCATGGGTCACTGAAAGTACATTTTTTAAAATGCAAAAAACGTAAAGGCAATTCCCCCTAGTGCCATATCACATAAGCAATTTAAAGAAATAACAAGGAATGCTAAAGGTCAATGGCTCCTGATCTAAGCCATGTTATAAAACAAATGAAAATTGTTCATGGTAATTCTACCTTTCTGGTGGAAGTAAGAGATCGCTTTCACATCAAAGAGGCTTACCTCCGAAGTATGCAAAGCACCTCCACCCTGACCCGCTGTCAACCTGTGAGACATTTCTATTTCTCAGCCTTACTTAGAATGCAAACTACTGTTTTCCTGGTAGTTCTCACAGCTCCACTTCCTTTGAGGTACAGATGTGTAGCCAAAGAACCCAATCAGATAACACCCATTTACATATTTATAAAGTCTCCTGTAAAATCTCGTATCAATTGTTGCCACTATATATAGCCCTTTCAAAGTATCTTGTGGGCACAAGCGCTCCACTGCACTGCTCCCTTCAGGAGTCCAGATATATCGTATAATGTGATTTCAATGTAAATGTGGCCCATCACACAATCATACCACTTCACAAACTCTTTTCTGCTGGGGTAGCTTAAATCTAAACACACTCAAGCAGCTTGCTGCACTGGAGCAAGATTTCCTCCACATAAAAAAAGTCAAAACCCCCAACACAACAATGCCAAGGAAAAAAAAATCTGAACATTTTCTGCAGAAAGATGGGCCGTCTCCAAATCCTTGTGCCCTATCAGACAAATTAAAGTAAATCAAGCATGAAATGAAGCAGAAGAGCCCCGAGATAAGGCTCCTTTAAGTCGTTTACAGATTAGGATAGAGAGAGGTGCATCTGGTCTCTGGCAGTGAAGGAGGCCAGTTTCTCATCTCACAATAGCAGCCTGTGTATAGGATTACCTTACCTTGTCACTGACAAGGGAAAAAGCGCCTGCAAAATGTCTCTAACTAACTTCCTAATGTTCCCAGCTAAGTTCTCTTATTAAAGTATTAACTGTTACAATGATAGAAATAAATTTTGATAAAACAAAATAAAAACAGACACCAGTCTGATTTATGAGCTGGTCAGACACTGATAAACTGGAGGCTCTGCTACCAGCAGATGAGCCTCTTCGCTTATCAGTCAGGATTTCACTGCTAGAGACAGCAGATAACTTCCCAACTGGAATTAGGGATTCAGTGAACTGTGTTACTGGTCAGACTGGTGCTCCAGCAGCACCTAAAAAGGCCTCTCGTGTTATCCGGCGGGATTTTGTGCGGCATGCAGTGAGATGTTTCCCTGCTGGACGTGACGGCTGAGCCCAGAGGTCTGCACAGCTCATGGGTAAACTGGTGCTCCTGCGGTGGCAAACCAGCCTCCCTCCTCTTATCAGCTTCTACAAATTGCAGGCCTGCCTTCCTGCCTTCCTTCCTTAGGAAGACGTGTCTCTCCTGCAGCGCCATCATCCACTTCTGCTTCTCCTCTGTGGCCGCCGTGCCGCAGAGGCCAAGCCAAACCAGCGTTCCCAAGGCTGCCCGGCTCCCCGCTGGCTGTGCCACCCCAGCACAGCAGTGCCAGCCCGGCAGGGTCGCTGCCAGCAGCAGCCTGCCCTCAGAGCACAGAGGCCACGGGATGGCCCGGCACGGCCCGAGGATGGCTGCACAGGCCTGCAGAGGGAAGGCACTCCTGGCAGTCTCTCCCTTCCCGTACACTTCCAGCCCACCACGCTCGATAGCTCATTCTGCGACAAGAACACCCTGCTCGAGCACACCGCGCTGGAGCTGTCCTTGGGGCTGCTGGGGAGTGCCATCCTACACCTGCAATAACTGCTCAGGGTGGGAAGAAACCTCCTAGCCCTTCAACAAACCAAAGTACGGGTTTGCTACGCGACTCAACAGTAATCCAGCACGGTTATTTATTAAGAAGAAAGCAGGTAGATGCAAGCTATCACATACTCAGAGCTGAACATGTACAATATGTCAAAAGAAGCAAAGTAACAAATCAACTTAAAATTAGTGCCTGCTTTATGATTTCCACCTTTTAGGTCTCCTTGTGAATACCAGAAAAATATATCTTTTATTTTACAAAAATAAGATAGTCTGGGTAGCAAAATAGAAGTATTAAAAAGAAAAGAAAAATATTATTCACTCCTTAGAAAGGTTTTATATAAGCTTTTCTTACATAAGGAATAAAGACCTACAGGCTATCTAATTCCAGTGCCAATGTATGTACTAGGTGTGAGGATGAAAATAAGTACTATGCTTTTTAATTTACAGCAGCTCTAGAATGCAGAAAAATTCCCACCATTACAGTACCGTAAACTAGTACTAGATCAAGATTGCACTTTTACTCTCAAACCTCTACAGAAAAGGTGTATGTGCATCCTTATTTTCCAAATAAGAATACTCTAAAATAGACCTGAATATTTGTGATTACTGATTTTCAAAGGCAGAAACGACCCAGAAAGCAGAATATAATTTTATTGCACTAATCCAGAAATAATGTAGGGCAGGATAGCAGTAAGTATGAAATTGTCCTTCAGGCTTAAACTGTCAGACCCTAAATCGATGGTGCTTCAGGAAATCTTCCTAAATGTATGAAAAAAGAAGTCAGAAGGCACTGCACCTCAGCCCACAGCACCTTCTCCAACCAGTCCTTCACTTCACCCTGAATCCCTAACACTCTTCCTACTTTTTTGGAACATTTGCAAGACTGTCTCCAGCTCTGTGTAATACTCAAGCCAACTGAACTGAGGTGGGTCCTGCCCCTCCAAAGCTGCCTACACTCAGACTCCTTTGATGCAGTGACATCCCCTTACTGGCCTTGCATGCTGCACACTCTAGAAGGTTTTGAGGACTGGGGTTTTATTTTCTTTCTGAAGGCTATTTCACTGCCTTTTCATTTGCCAGGCATCACTCACTGCTATGAAAATGAAAACCATGCCATATATTATCACCCACGGATCTCACACACTAACTGTGTTACAAACAAGACAGGTGGATGAAATTATGCATGGAAACACTCCCACAGGACGGACGTTTTATCCTTTGGAAAGACTGTGAACAAGAGAAGTGAAATTTTTTTACTCACTAACTGTCGAGACCAATTTCAACAGGCCCAGCACTTTCAAGCACAACCCCTTCTTCTCAAAAAGATAGATGAATTTCTGTTTGTATGTGAAAAATGTCAGCTCTCATTTCACTCACTCTTACCTGCATTTTAAATATACACTACAAAACTGCATCAGTGCAGTACCTTAAGCTGAAAAATATGATGAAACCATGATGAAAAATTATAACCTAGTGTCTTATTCTGTCTGCATTTTGTATGAATGAATAATCCAAAAGGTAGAAGAGCACAAGCTCTCTCTGCAAAATGAACACACCTGATTTACAGCTGCCACTCTTTTTGCAGGCACACACGCCAATGACATGTGAAGGCACTATGGAACATGAATGTGATCTGCCTGTGTTTTGCACTCATTTATTTTAATTTCAAATTTTAATGTTTGGACAAATATACAGAGGATATGGGGCAGAGGAGAAAAAGAGTATGTATTTGTACCTAAAATTATTCTCAGTGAGATTTAGATAATAATTCTCTTCTGTGTAGAGAACTGATACATTTACACATCTATGACCAACTGACAATGTCTAACAAGCACTCACTGTTTGCCACTGTCAAGTAATAAATTAACTTAAATTATGCCGAAAAATGAGCATGTTTTATTCTCCTGTTTATTAATATCATGAGAAAGTGACACATTGTACTACTCCTATTTTTGTAACAGACTCATAAAATTCTTATGATAAATTTTTGTTACCTTGTTGTATGAGAAATATTCAAAACCATTTCACATTACACTAAAACTGCAAATATTGACCCATAGAAGAAGGGTTACTTTTTATTCAATAGTGTACCATATTATGTAACATAATTTTATGTAAATTCCTTTAAAAGCTGTAATGCGATCATTTCCAAAAGCATTTCCAAATGTGACAGTCCTTCTAAAGTATACATGCAAACCAGATTCTTAGTGCTATACATGACTTAGAACACGATATTATTATAAAAAATGATAAGGATATTAGTTACTCCAAATGATAAGTGACAACTAGATGAAAATCACTTCTTTAGTACTAATAAAGAGTGTTGATTTATTTATATTACATTGCTGATTAACTAATTTTAGATTCCTGTCAAAAAAAAAAAAAAAAAGGAACTGTAGCAGTTCTAGATTCATCAATAGTTTCGATCTTTACTAGTCAGTGTTAACAGTGTGGTAAATAATAAAATGTAATATAACCCTGTTTAGGAATAAGCACAAGATGACACTTTAGCCTGGTGGCCTCCACCAATAAACCAAAAAGAGCATTATACAGTTTTCCCATTTTGCCATGAATTAGACTGTTCCTTTGACCACCACCATAATTTTCCACTCTTAAAATGCTCAAAAGCAATGAAGAAGGTTTCTGATCCGATACGCTAAAACAAACTTCCCAGATTAATGGATTCTGAAAATACAAAATGCTGCTCTACTTTCCATTTTCTAAGTGTATTACCTAGCACAAAACTTCTGATAAGAGATCCTCAAAGCCACAGGGATCTGCAAGACAAACATAAACTTTCTCTGATGGTCTAGTATACTAAAGACAGATGAAAATCTATGTTGGTTACCTTAGATATCAAAATGTCACCTACACTGAATTTTCTGTAAGCAGTACAATGCAAGTTAGTGCCACGCTGCAGCCAGTACCATATTCAACCACAGAGACTCCCCTTATAAACAGGCAGGTGTTTTTTTATAGTTGGATCTGTAATGCTCATAGTCAAAATTACTAGAGAGCAAGAGTTCAGTTCACAGTCCAGGGTCCATGAGATGCCATATGCACTTATACACCATACTTATACACCATTAATGTAGTTCAAGTAGAATTAATTTTCAATTATTTATCTCTAACTATTTATGAAACAATTTAATGATCTAGCCAGTGTAACCAGAATCCATTTTAACCCTGTGAAACTTTTGCCATTCCTTGAAAATATCGTATTAGAGCTGTAGAAGAAGATATTCAGACATTTTATAAGGAGAACTGAACTATTAATAGTCATGAGCTCAATTTCATTGATTTATACCATAAAGCAGATTTAAACTGACTCCCATGCTTCCAAACAAAAACAACACAGTGGAAGACAACTGAAGGCCTGATCATGGTGTATTGAACTCTGTTCCTGTATGGCAGATATGATTGCACTGAAGCTGGTCCAAATAAGAGATCTTTGAAGAGCACAAACTGTTACCAGCCGTTTTAGCAAACTAAGTGTGTGGAGGATGAACCAGTTTGATAGACTATATAAGCTCATATCTTTAACTCAGCAACACATGCAGCAACTTAAGGGAAGACAGATTTTTTTTTATCATATGTTGTCTTTCTTGTTGTTCTTGTGCCAAAGTTCCAACTGAGTTTGACCATTCTGAATGTACATCTACCTTGCATATTCTTTGTGTGGCATAGAGATATTTAAAGTAGCATGAACATGAAGCATTCTGAGTTGTTGAAATAATCTCACTGGGGCATCGCAGAGCTATGAGGATTAAGTTAGTTTTACCCATATATTTTTTCTTTTTTTTCCCCCCTAAATTAGCCACATATAAATTACATTAAAACCATTGTTATTTAGCAAAATAACAATTCTTCCCACATCAATTTCTGTTTCTTAGTATTGTATTATATGTATATAATATAATATGAACTTAGTAGATGTTTCTTACATGTGTATTCTGATTATGTTGCAAGTATAGACATCTAATGTAAAGTAGCTGAGAGAACTGATTAATAGAAAGACATAGGAAGACTGAGGTAGGTAAAATGACAGATTATTATGAACATTCAGGAAGGCTCACTTTTAACTGCTATTGTTCAAGATCCTCTTAAGCTGATCTAAGACATGATGATCTATCCCACTAGTGCCTCTATACATTTTTCATAGCACACGGACTAAAATTTTCCGTTAAAATTCCTCCTACACTTTGTAAACCCATGTTTGAAGGAATCTAAACTAAAATACTTATGATAAATAGTTCTGAAGACAGCCCATCAGCCTTGAGTTCAGGACAGAAACAACAAGCCCCTCTGTGCCAGTGCCAGGATGAAGCATGTACTTTTCACAGTAGAAGCATTAAACTCTATTTCGGTTCAAATAAAACAATACACAAACTAAATAAAATGAAGAATGAAACCCTTAAACCTTCAGTTGCTCTCTCAGCTGTCTCTATAACAACCCTTAAACAGCACAATAGCCAGTATTATTATGCTAAGCAGTACCTATTCATATAGCAGCATCCAGTGCTTTCCTCCATAAGCTCACGGTCTTATAAACACTTGAAAAACCTACAAATACTTGTTTTAACAGACTTACAAATATATTCAAGTGATCTTGACTGTACACACTTGCAGAAGTGAAGCCTTTTCTATGGGAGGTGTCTCAAAAAATCATCATGCAACTATTGTTCATCAAAGAATTATTGGCTATTTTCACTTGAACAACACAAGTGTATTTGCCCCCCCATGCATTTATCAGTAAAAAAGATTGTCTCATATTCTCTCTTTGCACAGATTGCATATTTAATGTCAGTCAGTTTACTAATTGCTCTAAAGTTAAAATGAAACCTAAATTTATAAAGGTAGATGAGGTCTCACTTATTCCTTGCTCTCAGGGCTATGATGCTTTACGTAGGGTAAGAAGGGGAGTAGAGGAAGGTGGAAAAAAATTTCAAAAATGGTTTAGTCTGAAATATTCAAATTCCCATTAGAAACATACAACTAATTTATCTTTCTTCTTTTGCCATTAATTGCAAATAAATTCGTCTTTCTCTTGTGAAGCCTGAAGTTTGTTGTTGTTGTTAGATGAGTTGCATTCAAACTCCAACAAAAAAGATGAAGCCAACATTGAAATTCATCTCACAGTCCAGAATTTACTTAACGGCCAGCCTGTGCGCTGTGATAAACGGAATGATGATCCGGCAACATGTCTTTATCCATGGTTTGCTTTAATTAACGCTGGCTTGTTTGTTGAAAAGATGATTAATATGCCAATGAAAATTGCATAATTGAATACCACAACACAGGCACAATCAGAAAGACACATGCAGTTTTTTGATTAACATTTATTATTATTATTATTATTGTGTGTTTTAATGTACTCTTCTCACTACGAAATCATGCCGTTTTTGACCGAGAGGTGAGGATATGCCACGTTAAGTGCAAGATCTTCTGTGGGCAAGAAAAAAAGATATGATGCAATTTAAGCATGAAGAAATAGTTACCTGGTCAAGCAGCCATTTTTCCAAACTCAAAACAGAAGCAAAGCCACCTCAGAAAAAGGAAATACAGAAAAAATAACAAGCCATAACAAAAGCATGAACACAAACATCAAAACAAAAAATAGCAAAGACCTTTAAGCAAAAAGTATGAAAAATACAAATATATTCGGTATGACAAGAATTAGTAGGTGGAAAATGGATGAAACATTTTTAAGGGACAGAAATTAGAAGAAACTTCTACTGGAAAAGCACCACATTAACAAAACACTAAGGGACTATTCCTTCCCAGAACTTCACCTGAACAATATTCACCTGGTTAATTCCATGTTATGATTGGCACAAAAGTATCAATTAAGTCCATTGTTTATTTTATCTATACTGTTTATTTCATTAGTTTTCTTCTATTTACTTATCCTTACCATCCAACTTAAGGCAGATGTTAACGCTATTTAACACTGACTCTTACGCAAAACCTGATTTTAAGGGCCAAGACCATCCTTTTTCTTTACAAAACTGAGTTCAGACTTGCATACCAATTCAATAGGATATATAATTGTTCTGTAAATACTTTCTATTCTGGAAAAAAGCTAATAGTAAATTGACAATTTTTTAGCTAAGGTAAGACAGAAATCTTTCCAGACTTTTCCCCCAAAATTAGCATCTACTGACTTCATACTTTCTTCAGTGCTTTAAGCAGGCACAAGAATTTTCTGATAACTGAAGTTCCATTATTTAGATTAATAAACACTTGCAGAGGATAACACAAAGCAAATACTGCTGCACCTTTACTATAATCAAATAAAACAGCAAGGAAAAATTCCCACTTATTTCTTTCTACAAAAAGCAGCACAGGTATTAAGATTTCTGCAAGAATTGGTTTTCAAGGATCCTCACGTCCTTAGATGGATGATGGGAAAAAGGAAGTAGAAAACTCCCACAGGAAAGGGTCGTGTGCTCCAGCTGCAACCTCTAATGACTCCTGTGGGTCTAAAGGGACCAAAGGAGGTACTGTATGCCTCTCAGGAATCCCAGATAACACACAATTCTCAGGACAAGTAGTGAGAGCTCAGCTGAGTAGGTAAGACAGCCTGGAAAAGCCTGACTGCCAGTGAGAGAAGGAATCCATTCCTCCTGCTTCATTCTCCAAAGCTATCCATTCTCCCCTATGCTCCAAGCAGAGACTCCTCAATGCTTTGCTTTGAAATTAATATATTTTTGTAGAAAAATCCTACGTAAGGTAAGCACATTGGAGACACACAAAACTCGCAGGGTTTCTAAGCAAGGACTCTCCCAGCTTACCTGTGCCTTTGGGAGACACTGAATTTCCAGTCTGTAGTTTAGCCTGGGGGTTATTTCAGCTCCTGTATGCCCACTTTTGCAACTCATTATCTGCAAAGTACTGGCAGGACAAATAAGACGAAGGTTTTGCTTTTGAAGAGTCACAAAGGAGCCACAGAAGCAAGCCACTATTATATTTCCTTATTCAGCTGTTCTTAGGATAACTAGAAAAGGACCTTTACCTTATGAGGTGGACAGTTTTGTCAGTTCTTATAACTATGAAAAAATAAAAGCTATCCTATTAATTAGAGTCAGAGAACTATATTTACTGAAAAACTGTCCAAACGGAATTAAAAAAAATAAATGTGATTGCTTGGGAAATATTTGATTGCTGAAAAATTACAAGCATTTTAAATGAAACCGTATTAAAAATACTTGATCAAAACCCAAATATATTAGAAAACAGAAGACCTGAGGAAAAGTTCATTCTTAAGTATAAATACACGACAAAAGCAAGCATCCTTCAGCTCTCAAGGAATGTAAAAATGTCTAAGGAGCATTATCTAGGAAAAAGTGAGGCAGCTGGAAGTGCTGAGGCCCCCTACCCTGCACAACTATACTTGGCCCTATCCAAAAAGCTGCCAGGGAAAATACTACATTGTCCCCAATGGGACCCATAAACAGATCAATCTTTTCAGTTTATCTGGTAAAGTAATCTTGCAACTCGACTGTTTTCCACACATCTTCAAGCTATGGTGTCACCACATTCAAAGTTTAATTTACAATACATATCACTGTTCATATCACTCTAGATTGTTGAGGCACACATTGTGATTTGCTTAAGTGCAGACCTTTCCTGCTGTCCTGGACCTTTCTAGGCATAAATTAAACATGTCTTTTTTCTAAAATTTTGTATTAAAAATGTATATTAAAAAATACAACAGTGTTCAGCTAAAAAAATTGAGTTTCATTTTGTTGCCTTTTGATTCACAGTACTTTTAAAGTAAATAAAACAGTTTACCTTTTTATTTCTCAGAGTTCTTCCTAAGAACTTCTGTAGGGTTGTAAATGAAGTAAACAGATATGATAAGACAGGCGTATGCAAAAATATGATCATCAAGTGTAGTAATTAACATTCCTCCACATAAGGAACCAGAGAGCATCAAATGAAACACCCAAACAGCAGATTTAAAATACAAAAAAAAGGGTTATTTTTCTACCCAACAGCAGGGCAAGAGTGTGAAGGCCAATGCTTCAGAAATAACAGAAATTCACACAAGCAAAGTTCATCAAGTTTATCAGATGTAAATGTAAGGATATAACTACTGATGAAAGAAGATGAAAACTGCAGAATATCAGAAGACAGGTAAGTCTAACAGGGGAAACACCACTGTCTGTGTGGTGTGTGCTTATCACCTTTCCCAACTCATCCATCTGTGGCACTGCCACAGATACAATTCTAATTAGCTCATGAGCACCTAATACAACTGTAAGATATTTCTTCTGCAAATTCAATGTACTGAGCATTTTATAATTTTTCTAAAAATTTTTCTTCTACAGTCTTCAAACACTATCATTCTTTTTCACAGGTTTCGTTTTTTGGGTTTTTGTTTGTTTGTTTGGTTGGTTGGTTTTTGTTTTGTTTTGGGTATTTTTTCACATTTTTTTTGCCAGTACTTCTTCTGGAAATACTATGTCAAACTTAGAACGTAATTAGCTCTGTCTCATTCAAATGGAAGACCAAGATTTTGACTCCTGATTACATTTTGGGCAACCAAAAGAAGCATGCATTTTTTTCCTTGCAAGTTCCAAAAACTCTTTCCCAACTTAGTTTTCCCAACTGACTTTAATACCTTTAACCAAATACTTAATGATGTTATTAAGTAAAGACAAATAAATTAATCCCTACCAAAACCAGATCTATTTATATCACTGCCAGATGGTGCCCCTAAAATTCAGTACTTTATTATTACAGGAAAACCTTTTGTTTATGATTTTTGTGCCATCGAAGAGCTTGTGCCCACATATATGGCAGTTTGAATCAATCAGTTAGAGAGTATGGTTTCATGAGGATCAGATGTTTTATTAAATGAAAATATCAGATTTCTTCTTTACTAATGTGTAATTCAGTATTTAAATATCCAATATAAATTACCTAGGGTCTCTCTACTAGAGATGTGTGTTTATAAATTATGATACTAAATTCAACTAGAGAATACACTGTGAACCATGAGGACATGTGAATTTCTCTGACTTGAAAAGAGCTACTTTCTGAGTAACTGCTCACTAAATCAGTGAGACACTGCCTATGCAGCCTTACTGGCTTCTGGAGTTTCCTTTCCAAATATTTTGTTTACCCCTTTTCCTGGAATACAAGCTGAATAGTAGGTCAGGTTAATAAAATTAATTACTTTATTCATCTGTTCAATAATTTCCTTAAAAATTCAAAAGCACATTACCATGTTTGTGAATGCTACCAATTTATAATATTTCTTTGCATGTTTTTCTTTCTTGTACAATGTTTTCTTGTATTAATCCCATATGCTGTTTTTTAAAGATTTACTTTAAAGAGAAATAATTTCCTTGTGACTAAAGGACTCATTCTTACAACTGTTCTAAAGAGGGCTAATGTTGTGCCAATACTTTAAAATCAAAAAGAAAATGACCTGGATAACAGACCTGTCAGTCTGATATTGATATATGGCAAAGCAGTTTGAACAGATGATACAGAGCTTAATTAATAAGGAATTAAATAAAAGTAATTAAATTACTGCCAATCAACATATGCTTAGGGAAAACATCTTAAAATACTAACTTAGTGTTTTCTATTAACTATCTGTTAAATCATATGCCACTAGTATTACATTTACTCTTCTTTAAGAAATTTGATTTAATACAACATTGCATTTTAATTAGGGGCAAGATAACAGCAGTAAAAAAAAAAATAAAGCTTAGTAGAAACTGGACAAATGACAAATATGAACACTGGTAGTCACTGAGTGGATGTATTTCCAGTGAAGCCTGGAAAGCACTGGTTCTTGACTCTTTAGTACTTAACATAATTATTAATGACTTAGAACAAAGAATCAAATCATTTAATGATAAAGGCTGAGGAAAAAAAAGCAATTGGAGAGGACTAAATAATGAAGAAGGCTGGTACAAGACAGCATAATGAGCTGGCAAATCTGGACTCACTGCATGTATGGGGTAATAGAGAAAAACAAAATGCCCACAGGACCAAACAATGCAGGACATACCCATAGGGCAGGGGACTCGCTTCTGAGAAGCAGTGACTACAGAAAAATGTTTGGGGATTCAGGGCTGTTATCAGCTGAACGGGATTTCCCAGCTGAGCACTGCAACCAAAAGTGGAAAAGCACAGCAGTGAGGTCTACTGAAGAGCAGCAATGGGAAGACACATTGTGCTGCAGCAGAAAGGTTGTATTAACTGGGTAAGATACCCTGGCATGGGTCTACTGTAACTCTGTGGCCAGTTCTCTTCTCCTAGTCCCAACAAATAATGCTGAAAACTTTGAGGAGATTTACTGGAAATACATTAAAATAATTAAAAGACCAGAAAAGACTTCATATGGTAAAACAGCCAGGGAATTAAGTCTCCTAAGTATACCAGAAAGAATGTTATGGTTTGACTTGGACATTCACATATGTGATAGAGGAAAATAAATACATAGTAGACTTCTTGATCAAACAACCAATATACAGCAAAAATATGATAAGGTAACTCAATATACAGCAAAAATATGATAAAGTAACTGAAAACTCAAAGTAGGCAAATTTAGTCTCAAATACGCTGGATCAAATCAAACTATCAAAATTACAATGGGTTATTTATAGGAAATCTAAATTCAAAGGTTAATTTTCTCCACTCATCACTGGTAAGGCTACACCAGGAGTATTTCACCCAGCTCGGGGCTTCCCCACTCGAGACAGACATGGACATACTGAAGATAGTCCATCAAAGGGCTACAAAGATGATTAGAGGACCAGCACATCTCTCAAATGAGGACATGCTGAGAGAGTTGGGACTTTTTAACCCAGAGAAGAGAAAACTCAGGGAAATCTCTTCCATGCATGCAATTACTTGAAAGAATGATGCAAATAAGATGGAGACAGGCTCTTTTCAGTGGTGCCCAGTGACAGGACTAGAAACAATGGGCCCAAACTGGAACATAGGATGTTGCCTTTGTACATCAGGAAACACTTCTTCACTGTGATGTGGTAGGTATTATCCAGAGAGGTTGTGTAGTCTCTCTCCTTGGAGATGTTCAAAAGCAGTCTGGACATAATGATGAGCAATCAGCTCTAGGTAGCCCTGCTTGAGCAGGAGGGTTGGAGGAGGTGACCTCAAGAACTTTAGTCATTCTGTGACACCATGACTCTGCAACATTTGGGCTCAGCTGGTACTGGTTACTAGGTCATCCTAATCCTGGAGTTTGATAACAAGTGGAGTATGCTAGGAACTCTGTTGTTTAATGTCTTAATAAATGACCTGGAGGAAAGGTTGGCATGCAACGTCATCAGATTTGCAGATGATGTCAAACTGCGACAGAATCCATGCAAAGGCAGCCCTGTCTGTCAGTCAGAGCTGCCTAGGCAATTGGGATGAAAAAGCTTACAGGAACCTCATGAAACTTGACAGGGACAAATTTAATGTCCTGAGTATGAGAAGGAAGGAACCCTTGCAGTAGTACAGACACTGCCCAGCTGGGTAACAGCTCTGCTGGAAACACCCGGGGGTGTTGAAAGAAAGCTGAACATGAGCCAACCATATGCCCTGGCACCAAAGAAAGTCAACAGCTTCCTGGGCTCTATTAACAGGAGCACAACCACAAAACCAAGGAAAGTGATTATCCTCCTCTGTTTGCTAGACCACATCTGGAATACTGTATTCCAGTCTTGGGAATTCCTTTGTAAGATGTTGACAAACTGAAGCAGACAAGAAAAAGACTCTTAAAATAGTGAGGAGAGAGGAGCAGACAGAGGGAACTAAACTTGTTCAGGCTAAATAAGAGAAGACTTCAAGGGGAAAGCAGCTTGAAGTATTGAGAGGAGGTCATCACAAAGGTAGAGACAGGCTCTTAACAGTAATGCATGACAGGAGGACAAGAAATGCTAGACATTAATTTGAACAAGAAAGATTCAGAATGGATATGAATAGACACATTTTATCATCACAATAGTTAAGAATTGGAACAGGTTATTCCAAAGCACATTGAGTCTCCATACTTGGAGATTTTCAAGATCCAACAGGATAAAGACACAGTCATCCTGGTCTGATTCAGAGCAACCATACTTTGAGAAGAAGAACAGACAAAAGATGTCCCGAGGTCCCTTCTGAACTGAATTATTATAGGATAAAATATTTCTTTAAACATATGCTGCTCTTCAAACTGTAACTGAATTTAGCCCTAAAATATACCTTTTGCTTTATGGCTTGTCAAACTGGACGTTTTCTTCTGTCTTTTAATTTACACATTGTATAAATCTATCATCACCCTTCATGTTTCACTTAGTAGACAGTTTCAAATAGTTTAGGAGCAGCACGAGTGGTTTGGCTGCTTAAAGACACACAAACAGCTGCACATGTAGCTATTATTAAAGTAGTATAGTCAAGTTGAAACAATACCCTTAGGAGAAGAGAGATGATGGGAAAAATATCAAACACTTACACAATACTTTTAAGTTTTCTTTATTCTGCTCTGCAAAAGCATCAGACAGATTGAAGAATAGAGCACCTCATTTGAGACTCCCTCAAACATGAGCTTTTAACGATCCATGAAACATTAGCTTGCTGTTTGCATCAGCCTAATGCAGGAAGTGCCCTTCTATTTAAGGCAAACCACAGAAAAAGAAAAAAAAAAAATCCTCTGCTACATTTTTCCAGTCCAGGATAACCCCAATAGTAAGTGATCATACAGCCTATGGTTACATGTAACAAATTTTGTGAACAAGCAGAATTATAAGTGACTCATGGCTACTGTGCTCACATGATTTATACAGCTTAATAAAAGAAGCTCCAGGAGAAAATGAGACTAATATAATCACATAGCATCCAATATATAGAAAAGTGGACTGACTGCATCATACATTAAATTAATGTCATGATAGAAACAATTCACTGGATGTCATTCCCTAGGGCCTCTACCTCGGCCACTTGTCATGGCTTTTGGAAATATGTTCTACTTCACATTTTAAGCCCTATGGAGACAATATCATCGAAGGTTCAGCATCAAACCAATTCGTTGTTTTCATCTCAGGATCTGTTCCCTGGTTATTTTAACTGAATGGGGCTCCCAAGATATAAAAACTGTGGAAATAGCCATGTCCCATGTTCCTTGATTACTCTGTACTACTAGTGAGGCTCACAGTGCATGACTGTTTTTGTAATAAACAATAATATAATTACAAACATTAATTATATTGCCTCAAAGGCCCTAGGGAGTCATGCATTGACACAAAGAGACGTAAATTGGAAAAAAAAAAAATATATATCTACTGTTTTATTTTCCTTTAAATATACTATGATATGAATGTGATTTCCAGAGGTTTGATGACCCATCATCCTTAAAGACTGTAACTGTAATTACATTGCTCAGTGTGTGCAGAGAAAAAAAGAAATCAAGCTACAGACACTTTAAGTTATGTAGAAAGAGCTCTGCTATTCATATTTAGAGTAGCCTTCCTCCCTGTTTGACTTATTTGGTCACAAAAGCAGCTCTGTACAAAAGCAGGAGGTAAGGTTTAAGACACCTTATCCCTACAGATATTCTTAATTTTTTCTTCTGCACTGAAAGGAATCTTATGACATTTTGTCTTCCTGCTTTGTAAATTCTCAAAAAATAACCTTCTTATAAACGGTTCATAAATATTTTGGCAGTGTTTCTCTTTACTCTCAGAACAAGCATGATTTTGTTGACAGTGTTTCCTGATATTAGAGTTGGCCTTTCAGTGCGCATTGAAACATATTTTTACAAAACAAAAATATTAAATATGCATTTAAATACATTAGCCAGTTTTGAAGTCTGAGGAGTAGAATTTGGCCCCAATTATATTTTCTTGTAATTAACTAATCTTATTTCACAATCCTGTAAATTAAACAAAATAACAACATAAATACTATCAAGAAATATCAAATAGAAAATCCTACAGAAACCCTACCCTCTGACACTACTGAGGAAGCAAACCAGTTCAGTACAGAATGTGAGCACGTATTTTACTTGAATTATGAGCAGAATTCAAAAATTAGCTGTTTAAATTGCACTTAACAGTTTAATTTGGCTTGAACTGTCTAAAATCTTGATGTCAAATATAAGCTATATCCAGGTTCTGTCCACTGTAAACTGAGACATGTTCCACGAGGTAAAATTATCCCCTTTCTTGTAGATAACTATCTTAAAATGGAAGGAGTAAAGGTGCTTATCTCACTTCATTGACAAAAGACTACCTTAAGCTAACTTAGAGATTACTATATTTAGATAAGATAAAATTAAAAAGGACTATCTATGCATTTCTTGTAATGCTGTTCTTACCTAGAGTAAAAAATAAGGAGAAATTTGAAGGGCAGCAAAATATACTTCCGCGGGAACATAGCTAGCAAAATTAAAATAAAAAAAAAACAAAACAAAACACAAAATGCAGTCTTGATAGTCAGAGACAATAGTGACTGTGAACACAAAAAAAGCTGAGACCCTAACTGCCTTCTTTGGTTCAGGTTTTAATTCTAGGGTGTGTCATGAGGCTTCCTCAGTTCCCCAGCTTAGCAGTAAGTTTATAGCATTACCTGCAGGACTGAAAGGGAGCACTGAAGCAAGCTGGACATACACATACATGTCCATGGGACCAGATGGGTTACATCCAAGGATAAGGAGGCAGCTGACCAATGTCAGCTAAGGTTCCATTCTCCATAGGTTTGAAATCCTGTGAAGAGGGAAGTCGCCCTATGACTAGAAACAAGCAAATGGTAGACCAAGCATGAAAATAAGGAGGAGGGTACTAAGGGGATTTTATCCATGCCTGGGAATAGTATGAAGCAAATTCTCCTCGCTGCCATGACCAAGCACACACAGTGTCAGAAGGTGGTTTGGAACACCTGGCATGGATTTACTTAGGGCAGATCATACCTGACCTACCTCACTGACTCCTATGATGAGATGACTGCCTCACAGGTGACAGGGGACAGTTGTGGGTATTGCCCAAGTTTAAAATGATTTATCACAGAGTATTCTCATAAACATTGCTGAAATTTGAATTTATGGATAGATTACCAAGCTGGTTGAACCACTGAATCAAAGTAATGTGAACAGCAGTATGAAGTCCAGTTACTAGCACCATCTCTCAAGGGTCTATCTAGGGCCAATGCTTTCTAACACAATTATTAATGGTCTGGACATTAGGAATGAATGCCCTTCAGGTTTGCAAATGATATCAAATTGGTGGGAGCAGCTGAGAACCACTGGAGGGCACAGCTGCTGCTAAGAGACCATAACAACCTGGAGAAATGGGCTGACAGAAACCAAATGAAGTTCTACCGAGGCAAATGCTGAGTCCTGTACCTGTCACAGGTCGGGCCCCATGCAACAGCACAGGCTGGCCACTGCCCAGCTGGAAAGGAGCTGTGCTAAAAAGAATCTGTGAGTAGATATTATTCGGACTTGTATACTCAGTGCACTCCTGCAACAGCGAAGCCTGCTGCATCCAGGGCTCTGAAGGAGTCTGTTGAGCAGGAGATACATAAACATGCTGGGCTAAGTCTGGTAGAGGACCACAGGACTGCTAGGGGACTGCAGGAGGAGGTGCTGAAAGACTTGGGAAGATCAGCTTGGACAGGGAGGCTACAGGGCTTTAACTGCTGTATGCAAACATATCACAGGAGGGTAGAAATAACACAAAGCCACTCTCCTATTGGAGATCATCAGGCATTGCATCAAGAGAAAATTTTAACAATTTCCACAACATATGGTAGGCAAATATTAGAACGACTAAGCAAGGAAATCAAACCTTGAGCACTGCTGAGCAAATCTTCAGGTTCTCCAGTTTTTATGATCTTCAAACCCTGACCAAGTAAGGCCCTGAGCAACCTGATATAAGTCAGCCCAGCTTTGAGCTGGGGTTAGACTAGACGAGCTCAGGAGGTACCTTCCAATATAAATTACTGAATGATTCTAAATAGTATTATTCACAGTTATTAATTAATAAATATTAATTAATAATTGATACATTAATAATTAATGTCTTCCTGAAGGAGGGCTCTCCTGGATGAAAAAGTCTAATTACATTTTAAAAACATTATCAGTGAAAGGAAAATGTTTTGCATAGTAATCTAAATAAAAAGCACAGCTTTGCTCTTATTCGTAACTCATGTCAGTTATTCATGCTTTCTCTTTCTGATCTGTAGAACATATTTTAAATACAAATCAGAACTAAAGACAGGGTCGAGACTTAATAATTTAGTTCCTTAATTGAAGTTCAGTGGAATATAGGTAGGAACACTGAAGAAAAGGATATAGAAAATCTTACTTCAGCAGCTGCTTATCACTACATATATCTGGAAGTCTCTTTATTCTGATTCCATAGGTGTCTAAACGCAAATGCAGTTGCATTCTCAGGTGGTAGGTTAATATCCCTCTAAATCTATCAAAACACAAAGAGATAAAGTAAGACATTCTCTACCCTCAGAGCAAACCAAACATACCTGAATAGTGTGGAGTACAGCACAGAGCACAGCTGGCACACTTGCCTTCACAATGAAACTTGTGATAGTGACCATAATTTCATAAAATTTCTGATCTAGGAACCAGGACACATGGCTCCCATGCTATTTAACCCTTAGAAGACTCAAATCCATTTAATTTGCCTTCAAAAATACTTGAAGAGAAGGGGAAATTCACTATCCACCCTTTGTGTTTATAATGGAAACTTGTTAACCAAGAACTTATGATGTACATGGCACCTTTGCTATGGTCATCACCTAAGGACAGAGAGATGTGGACTTCTGTGTGTTCCTCCAGAATTTAGCACATTTTTGAAAAAAGAATAAGTTCTTTCTAAATACAATCAATTCTGGAATTACAGATATGAACTCGGCTCCTGACTTTTCTGAGAGGGTGCCCTAATTTCAGGACTACAAAATCCAAGACTAGTAAAATGGAAGAAGGGAGAAAAGTCTGCTTAATAAATAGAAAAAATTATTTCTTGAGATATGAACCAAGACTCATGTTGGTTCATGAAGCTGGTGTGGTACTAGAACAGGCAGCCCAAAGAAGCTGTGAATGACACATTCCTGGAAGTGTTCAAGGGCAGGCTGGATGGGATCTTGAGAAAACTTGTCTACTGGAAGGTGCCCTTCACCAGGGAAGAGGGGCTGGAATTAGATAGTCTTTAAGGTCTCTTTCAATCCTAACCATTCCATGGTTATATCCAGTACAAAATTTTCATCTCAACTTATTCTATTCTTTTTACTTCTTATGTATTTTTTTCCAGGCTATCCTGAGTTTTCTGATGACATTCTCAATAAAACATAATAAGAAATGAATCCAACTGAAAGAAACACCTAATAAACTTCCCACTTTTGGTAGCTGCTTAATGCCTGAAAATCATAGTGGGGAAAGTGAAGAGAGACAACATGTTTGGTTTGGACTCCAGCAATGCTGGATTACCCTGGAACTAAGACTTTGTCCTCCCTCCTCACAGGCTGCTATTGCCTCAGTGATGCTATTCTGTAATACTACAATGCAAACCATGCCCCGCTGCATTACTACTATGCCAGACCACTCTAAGAGAACAGATACCCTGAGGAAAGCCCAAATAGCTTGTCTTCTGCAGGGCTGCAAACAACTCTTTAAATCAATAGCTGTGCCAGTGCAATATTACTGTCACCACATGCTCACAGTTTTTCCAGTCCAAGTAGGACATGTCATAAGTTTCATGCTGTATTTTCTGACAAGTTACTGTTTTATGTTAAACTTAGACTTCAAGTGACCTGACATTAACGATGTTTATCTACCACTTAGACTGCTAGATACTAAGACATGTTTCCCTCGTTCCTTGATCAGCCATGCCAGGCTTGATCCCCATTCTGTCACTCTGACTGGGAGCTACCACAAGCAGCAGCACAAAGATTTTTACAGGAGGTTAGGGGGCTTGGAGCTTGTCTCTTGGTGATAAAATTAGAGCGGAGAATTAAAGTGATTACACTCTAAAAATGACTTACTGGAAGTGACAGGTTTTTTTAACCTAAATATTTTTTAAGTACCAAATTTGTCACTCCTGTAAGTTATATGCTACAAACTGTAAAATTATTTTATTGCAGCAGTAAAAGAAATGAAGTACTTTTAGCGAATGCTTTTAGATAAATCAGGAACCTTGTATTCAATTCACATTTTATTTGCTTATAAGATTCTTTTATTTTTGAGTGAGTTGCTGCAGACCTCTGAATCATGAAAGGAAATGTATGTCTCCACAACACTGCCAGCCCCCTGTTAGCTCTCCTGAGCCAAAGCAAGCTACTGAGCAAGGCAAAGTGAAAAACTAGCTAGCTACAGTTGCTGAGGTGGTCTAGTGATGATTTAGATGATGTGTCCAAAGGAGAAACACAGAAAATATAATGTCATGTAGGTTGCACACTGTAGCTATTTCACACAGGTCTGAATACTGCATGTGCCGGCAGGGACAAATCCTTCCCATTATACCTCAAGGGCCTCCTCTCTATTTAGATGCTTTGTTCTCTTTAAATTCCACTCCACCACATTCTAGAAAGCAGCCTCTTCTGCACCAGTGGCAAAGTAGATTCACAAGAACAAGAAAGTCTGAAAGATATCCACCATAAAGAGCCTTATTTTTCACCAGCTTCAGCAGACCAGAAAGTTGTTTCCAGTCATCCCTTAGACCTTGCTCTGGAACCTCAGGAGCATTTGCTGTTTTATATAACACCAAAATCTCCAAACCCTCTTTTCAGTGCTTGGAATATGCTATTTCTAGTGGCAACATGATGATAGCTTCCTCCTGAAGAATCTACATCACAAATATTCCCCCATTAACCTTCCATTTACAAAGAGGGCTAGAGTGAAGAGTCTGTTGGGAGAAAAGAGGCACCTATAGGATTTGTCTATACTAAACCTTTGTTATCTATGTCCAAGTTATCACATCTTTAGAAATATGTATTATTTAAGTGCAACCAAAATCTTAAGTCAGGATCTAAATTTGATGTTGAGCCAACAGTACAATAACTGTCATTTGTAGGTGGCAGTGAGGTGTCCTACTGCTTTGTGCATGGCTGCAAATGAGCCCACATCAGCTCTTCCCTAACTCAGTGTTTGAACAAGTATCTGAGGGCTAGATATTTAAGTGAAGCTCAAAATGAGCGAGCAAGTCTTATTATTGCTTGAATGAGGTAAGATCAATTATAAATTCAAATTTAAGAAAACCACCTAACAATGTAAAAGCATCATTAAACTGAAGGTGAAGACTGGGGTGGGGAGAAGTCAGTGAGTTCAGTACTTCACTGAAGAGAAATATCTGAGATAAAGCTAGGCATGACTTTGAAATTAAATTCATAATTATAAGAAATAAACCATAGCCATTCTTTACATTCTGCTTTTCAAACATGGGAACTTAGTACAGAAAAAAAAAAGAGGCTTGCTGATTTGTTTCTGCATTAAAACTGAATCTATATACATTGATTATTAATAAATTGATTATTAATCAGCATTATGAAGCTGATATGAACTATATCTATGCTAAGTACGGTAGGATTTCATGGTTGTCAGTCTATCATACTGTAGCCTCTCAAAACTACATCAGCCTTGAGGACTAAGTCTTCAGATGTGCCTTTGTTCTTGCCTGAGTATGTGTCCTAGCTCACTTACTGAGAATACATAAATTAACAGGTGACCTAAAAAGAATCTTTAAAAATCACATGACAGAAAGAATAAGTGGTTGGTTGTGAATATATTTGATGATATATACACAAAATAGATATTTAGTGTTGTTTAGATGTTACTACAAACAGGTATAAAAATAATCACAGGGTATCGTTTTTCAATTTGTCCCCTTCTCTGTGTGTGTGTGGTACATATGGAAATCACAAAAAATTGACACGTGCTCTGTCCTTACAATGTGCAAACATCCACATGTACATGTGACCTGAGAATCTGAAATTACTACAATTAGCACGCAGTAAAATATTCTGGTGAATTTATGAAAGTAAATTCTAGTACTTGTGCTCAGAAAGGTTTAAATTGGTGCCTGTCTTAGAAATGTAAACAAGTATAAGTTAAAAGAAAAAAGTCTTCAAAGGAGCGACAGTGACTGAAACTCCATCTTCAAATAATAGCTTTAAATAATGGTTTTGAGACTGGAAAGTACCTTTTGGCTTGTACTCCAATCAATATTGTGTAATTTTGATTATAATTTATATTATAACAGGAAATCTTTAAATATGAATGAGAGTTTATATCTGCATATAAAGCACCATATAGGGCAGGACACTACACAATGCAAGATACTCAAATAAAGATTTCAGATGTTATCAAAGCCCTATAGTATTGATTTAAAATGAAACTAATTCTTCATAAAACAGATTTTTTTTCCTAGCAAAATTTTAGAAACAAACTAAAACATTCAGAAATTTGGAATTTACACTGCTTTCCTTTCTGCTTTTTAAAAAATGTATATAATAATCTTCATTCTTGAAAAGTTTAAATACAAAAAGTATTACATACATTTATCTCTAAATTTAATGGATGAGACACACCAGACATAATGCTCTCAAATATACTTCTTTAACCAAGGCCTAAATTTTTTTTGTTTCCTCTCCTTTGTTCCTTAATAAAAGATGAAAAAAGAGGAAAAAAAATAAAGAAAGGGACGTCAACACCAACAGCTTCTTTTCCAGCGTCTTCACAGATGTTGAGCAGCAATTGGAATGTATATACTGCATTTTCATACCTGGAAGTACAAATAGTGGCTGGAGGGGGAGGATATGAAGTAAGAGGAAGTTTGCCCTCTCCACCATATATATTTTAACTTAAATCTAGAACCATTCGTATTGCAAGCACAATCTAAATAAAAATATAGAGTTATGTTAAAACAGAGAACGATTTAGCTTTAAAATAATAATGTCAATTGGAAATAACCAGGAAATTTTTAAGACTAATCAGGCATTTTTCCCCTCTGGTAACATTAAATGCCAGATCTTCAAATTATCCTCATGCAGCTGGATATCACTCTGAGCTGTACCATATTCCTACAAACACTATGCACAACATACTGCATACATCAAATTTACATAGACTCTGGAGATAAAAATCATCCAGTAAATCTCAGTTATCTGATTTCAAATTTACTGTCAAGGGGAAATTTGTCATTTCAGAACACAATGGGGAACAATGGTGTTCCTTATTGCACAAAGACATCTCTTTACTTTAGATTATTTCCAAATGCAGCTACTGCTTAAAGGTTTGGAGTCTGATCCTTTTTTCCATAGCACAATGACAAAAAAAGCTCAGAAGCCAAGGACAGGGAAAGAGCTGATTTAGCATTTTCCCATTCTAAAATCCTCTGTGAAGGATTTTAAAGTGTGAAGAAGAAGTGAGAATAGGTATGTGACACTCACTAGAGCTAGTTCCATTATTAACTCTTCCTCCGCAATTTCAGGAATGGTTAGAAAGCAATAAGGAAGGCTGATGGTGAGGGAGAGGAATTTTTTTTTTTTTTTTTAATTCTTTGTTTGGTAACCTGACACAAGAAAGAAAGAATCATACAGAATGACTCTTTCATGCAGAAGTAACTAATGATGAGCAAACGTAAGATTTCACATTGATTTCTAATTTTATTATTCATTTTTCATAGCAGCAGCAGAACTCTAGAGAGTGGGGGGAAAAAAAAAAAAAAAAAGGAAAGAAAGGATTCTGCACATTCTCTAAAGAGAGACCATGAAACTCTTCCTCAACTTAAGAAACATTGCTAATGGCTTCCTTCATCCTCCCCTTCTGCCTTCAACTATTGTCCTTAAAAGTACTATTTCAGAAACTCTTCCATTTCTCTCTTCTTACAAACACCGCACATAATCATTCTCAAAATTAAACCACACTACATACACAGTCTTAACCAGGTTTGCGGCCAATTCAAAAACTTACATTTGGTCTCAAAAAGAAACTATTCTTTCCTATTTCCAGCATAAAAAACTCATCCTGACAGTTCAGCCATTAGCCCAGGCTGACATGGTGATTTCTTCTCCAAACCAGTTATCAAATCAATTTTCACTACACCCAAAATTATACCATAGAAATAACAGATCTGTGTGTCCAAACAGTATCAACTCCTTCCTTCAAATTGCCCCTTAATAAAATGGAATTGAGAGATCCCTGTCCAGGTCTTCAAGATTCCACAATCCCAGGTAAACTCACACTTAAAACCCTTGTTTAACTGATGCCAGGTAGTTTTGAACCAGCATACCACCTTAAAGCTCCCTTATTGGAATTATCTGTTTCCATCCAGCAGTGTAACTTACAGTTTGATTAAAAACTAAACCCTGCTCCCACCGATATGTTAAACTTTACAAACTACAAAATAGCAAATAGTTGGACACCGAAAAAGCTTTGCAGATCTTGGCCAAGTTCTCTCAACAATTACTGCAAAACCATTTCTATCTTGTCTTAGATCTAACTTTCAACAGGAAATCTCAATATTTTCTGCAGTATTTTCTACATGATTAAACCCCACATGGTGGGAAAATGCCCCAGAAGATCATCAGAACACAGACTTCCATGTTTTCTATAGGACTTGATCAGGAAAATAGACACAGAACCTGTACCTTTAACTTGGACATCAAGGATACTTCATGATGCCTGCAAAGACTGTCACACTTTACAGAAAATGCCATAAACTCCTTGAAGATGCCATTAAAAATTCTTAATCCCTGACCCAAGGCACATAGATTTATTTAAGGGCCCCTCAACATAAACTTCTATTTGAAATTTAAGCGAATAGCAGCTTACTTAACAGGTAAACAAAGTCACTAGAGAGGTCTTATACCACAGTTCATAAACCAAAGCTATTTTTGAATTTTAAAAAAGTAATCATTTTTGTACAAGCTTTTACCTACAACATTTGGAAAATATCACTGCAGCTTCTTAAAAAGAGATTTGAGACCAAGTTTGGGGGTTTGACATGCATCATTATTCTTTGACATCTAGAGCAGTTCATTAACCCACTCTCTGACTGGCATTTAGTAGACTGGGAGTACCCAGGAAACAAAGTACTCGTATTTGTTCGAAAATACAGCCATAGGGGAGTGAGGAAGGGAGAGAGATGTCCAACAGCTTTATGTCCATTCAGTCATGGTCATTCTCACTCACCTGCCATCCCAGCACAGAGCTGGGGAACAAACTAAAACTGGGTGCTTCATCCCTGGAACTGTTGATGGCCAGCCTGGATGTGGCTTTGAGCAACCTGATCCAGTGGGAAAAAAATAAGCCCCTTCCACTCCAAACCATTCTATAATTCCATAATTTAGTTCCAGTCATCTCCACCCTTGTTTTTTATTACTTAGCTAATGTACCCTCTAGTTTTCTACTTCAAACTGAACACACCATCACTGGAAATACACCTCAACCTCATTAAAGTCATAAAATTTCTTTTGCAACGAACTAGACATGATGCACTTTAGAGACAGCCATGTAAAAGGAAAGGCTTTGGCAATGCCACGTTACTATGCCACCAAAACATAAGTATTTAACTTTGACTTCCCTCTTTTTATTAATAGAGGCAGAAGCATAATCCTCAGGCACGAATGCCAGGAAGGCAAGGCAATGAGAATAAATGTTTAATGCTGTTGAATGGGCATAGCAACTGTACTGCCTGCCTGCAGCCAAATACTGCTACTACAAAGGCATTCTTCCAGTTAGCACTGCTAATAGTTGTTGCTGGGCAGGTATGTATATAGGAACTATAGTCTAAAAGTGGGGGGAAAGTGTGTGGGGGGAAGGGGGAAAAAAACTGTAATAATATTCTGTTACAGACCAGAGTTCTGCTAAAGAAATTTAATCCTTTTTCCAATATGGAAAGAAGCCAACTGTAAAGTTTACTGCAATTTCAGTAAGTGTGTGAACTCCAGTAGCATCAATTGTAATAACCCTTTCCTCCTCCCTTAAAAAAAAAAAACAAACAACCCCCCTCTCAAATAGGCTACTCGGACAGTTAAATCCTTCTCTCTATTTTCCCTCCCCCCACAAGTCGTACCTTCAACACAGCCAAAACTTCCCCAGATCAGAGGACACTGACAGCACAGGCTGACCAATCTCAGAGGGTTTTTTTCCTCCTTTTTTTTTTTCCTTCAAGATACTCCGTGTTAACAGCTTGAGGGGGTTCAATCAGCACTGCTTTGATCTCGGCTGGAACTATAATTATTTAACATTGTTACAAGGATTTCTATAATCCATCCTACCATTAAATCCCTTTTACACCCTCATCTTCTGAAGGCTAATCTGCATCCGTACACTCAGTTTGTCTCTTCAGCTGGTTTCATCAGGCTCTGGCATTCTCCAACATCCAGAGTGATGGTTCCTTTTTTTCTAATGAAATAATTTTCTTTCAAATTGAAAAGCGCAAAAGGTCCTGTGCATTTGCTACCTTTTGATGAGATAGCTATATAACACCAATATAATCCACTGTTTGCTGCAAACTTCCTCCCAATTTCATAAAATTCATTTTCTCTGTGGTGTTTTCACTGAATTGATGATACATATGCGTGTCTTATATACATAGCTGAGGGAAAAAAAATCAAATGAAAAATGAACGAGCAGATGCTCTTCAAAAATACAGCAGAGCCAAGAGCAGCAATAGTGTGCACATTCCTCCTGTACTCTCTTTGATAAATACTGTAGGAAACACTATTCCTAAGCTTAGAAAGCCAGGTAAATAAAACTGAAGTGCTTGAAGAGAAAACAGAAATATTTTATAATTATAATGCATGAAAGACACACCACATGGAAAGAGGACTTTAATAGAATCAAAGGAAATAAATTATAGAAAGAAAATTAATACAGAGCAGAGTGAAAATGAAGGACATGAACAAAATCAGACCAAGAATATAAAAGGAGATGATCAGAAATTATGAATAATCAAAAGGGAACAGGAACAACAAAATGCTTTCTTTTTCATTTAGGAAAAAAAACTTGAAAAGGAAAATGACATTTCTTCAGCACATGTATGAGTACACTGGAGAAATTGCCTCTTGGCTGCACACATTTTTTTGTTAATTGTTTTTAAGCAGTCCAAATGTAAAGACTTTTGCCCCACTATGCCCTTCTGGATTTCACCTCGATAGCTCCTGTTCTGTGACCATCTGCAGGGATGAAGGGAGGGGAGCACAAGTGCAGGCAGAGAGGTGGGGATGACAAACACAGGGAAGCTACGATCACACGAGAGAAGCACACACAAGCTGAGGTGCTACTGTCTGCACATGAAGTAAATGTATTCGGTCAAATTATCTCATGCCTTCTTCCACACAATGCATAGCCATAAGGCAAATAAAAAACAATATATGTGGACTTGTTTTATTACTACAAATATTGCATAAGGAAGGCAAAAGTTAAAGAGTAGGAAGCGTCTGCATAAAAGAAAAATTGAAGAAAAAAAGTTGATAAAAATAAAATAGGATGCACCACAGTTAAGTAACTGGCATTGAGATAATAAGAGCTTTAAAAGGGTATATTTTCTTTTATTCCCCTGAACGGCCAAGATAAGTTTTAGTTTATTGGCTGATGCTTGAAAAAATCATCAAGAAACAATCATAATTCTAAAATACTTTTTGGAGTTAGCTAAATGATTAAAATAATAGGCAGTAGATACAACTGATCTTCAAAAGGAGAAACTAAGAGCCACTGATGCTTCACACAGGGTATATCCATTCAGTTATACTTATGGAATTTTTTATTAAAAAAAAAAATGTAAAAGACAAAAAACCCCACAACTAGTTCCTTTATGAAAAGATTTGTCCTTAGGAATAGTTTGGACATTATGAATCACAATCCTTTTCTATCCCTGCACAATATTTCAATATCTTCTTCTCTCAATTCTTTATATTGGTATATTCCCATATACAGTTACAGCAAAATGTACACAGTTATAGTAAAATTATGCCACTAGAAAATAAAACTAGTTCGGAACTCTTGTGCATTATTACACCACAAGCCTGTGTCCATAGATATAATCAGAGCCACAAAACATGATAGGGTTTAAAAAAAAAAAAAAAAATAAGAAAACACTGCAGAATTCGAATGCATTTCCCATTTAAAAAAATTACTTTATTATTATGTTAGACCTTACTATCCCACTGAAAATACAGTGGCTATGAAACAAGAGCAGACTCAAGATTTAGGTCCTATTTCTCAAAGGAAAAGAAAAATATTAACTTTAAGAAACATATACAAGTCAAAACATCTTAAGTATTTTAATAAAAAGCTGTTTCAAAATAGCAAGTTAGAAAATCTAACAAATCCATGAAATAATATTCTGTATTTAACAGAAACTGAAGCAGCTACAATTTGAAGTCCACTGTATTCGGAATTCTCGATATTGAAGCAATTTAGTCCACCTTTAAGTCTTTCTATATTTCCAGAGCAGAAAGGGGTCTTTAGTATTGCTTTGATTTGCATCCTTATTAATTTATGCAGGCTGGCAGTTTGCTGAGTATGTAGAAAGTACCGTGATAAAGGCAGCTCCTTCCTGGAAGAGCTTCTGAGCTAAGGCCACAGTCCTACAAACATGTTTGTGCTTAACTTCATGCATGTGGATAGTTCTGTTTTTTAATGGAATCCTCACACACATTAAAATAAAAGTCTTTAAATATTTTGCAAGATGGGAGCCTACAAGACCAGAAGTGTTTTTCTGAAAGTATTTTTTTTTCTTACTACAAATAAAGTAAGACTTAGTGATTCTATTTTGAAATGTCAGATTAGTCTGAACAGATAGATTTATGCATGGATTTCTTGCACTCTTCTGTGAAGTCTTTTTCATGGAGACCTGAAATATTTTCAGGTGCCCAAAAGTGTACTTGTTCTTCTCCCCCTTTAATAACAAAATGCAGGCAGATGAACACTCCCCTGGTGACTGCGCCTAATAGTTTTTCTCCTGAAGACTACATTTGTAAGTCTTCTGCAAATGATAAATGTATTCATACATTAACTAACCATTAACAGAGTAGATATGAACACTACTGCCATCAATGTGTACTTTTCTATTTACTTCAAAAGGACCAGAAATTTTAATTATATATTTGAGATCCTTAAATTCAAAGACCAAGATTGACTAGCTTGACATAAAATAATAAATTTCTGCCCGCTTTTAAAATTTAAGAAAGCATAAGTAATTGCTGAATTTGAACATATAGCTGTCTAACAGAATCCACAGCATTTACTACTTCATTTCTGGAGAGAAGACACTTAAATGTAGTGATATTTGACAGCAAGATACTCTACAAGTAGTCCCCTGACATCCATAGGGGAGCAGAGTGATGAGTACTTCAGCTGAAGATGGCCATGCTGGGTTACAGCAGTCAGCTTCAGTATTTGGTATTCTTTATTTATGCATACATAGTGCTTAATATTGATAAAGCAAAGCTCTGACTGCTGGTGAGCAAAATAGTGTCATATTTCACAGTTATGATGTCATCAAAGGACTATATTTCATGGCTTTAACATCTTTGTAAATGTATACATAAAGTTGTATCCCCAAGGATTACTACTTGCCAGGGCTGCCTGAGGTCCACCAAGGTGGGCCTCCTTAAATTCCATTTAATGAACATTAATTTTTTAATATCAAGGAAGTCTAAATAGCCTGAGTAGAAAAGGTATTCTCAGTTTCACACGCTGTAGCATACTTGCCATATTACATGAATTTTTCTATACATTATGTGCTGTGTTATCTTCAATTCGCTCTTTTTAAATTTCAACACACTATATTCCTATTATGCATTTATCTGTGCATATATGCTTTATACATTATATGTAATTACAAAATTACAACTCAAGTGAATCTCATATAATACATAAACTATCTATGACACAGTCTCAGAATTTCAGATCTTGAAAATAGAAATTGATTACTTTATTCACTCTAAACCAGTATCATCGTAATATCAGCCTTAAGCAATATGGGCTGCTAAAATCATTTGGTTCCATTTTTCCAAAAAGGAAAACTGATAGGATTATTTTCGTGATAAATTAATTTTACCATGTAATGGCAATTATGACTTCTAATTAATGAATGGTTTCAGCCTCACTAACTAGGTCAGCATTTTTCTTTTAAAAATATATCATTTTTCTCTTTAGATAAGTATCATAGTATGTCCAAGCTTTGGGAAACACACAGCATTTTTGTATGATCCTAGAAGCTGATAAATGGTGAAACTACTGTGACGTGCTTTCTGAAAAATTCAAGCCATTTTCTGTCTCTTTTATGAGAAAAAATAAAAAGCAAGCAGATGGCAAGAGGCTTTTTAACAGGAAAGATCAGTTTCTTAGTACTATTGGAGTATTTAATTTCTTGACTGAGCTTCCCAGTATTCAGAACACTGAGCAATATGAGACCAACGAATCTGTTGAGCAACTAATCTATTACATCACGCTGTCAATACACATATGCCATTGCCATTGCAGGATATATTGACAAGAGGCAGAATCCAAGGGATTGACTTTTCTGTAATCAGATGCATTCCTATAGAAAAGCATAAGAGAAACCTGAAGCTGACTTTGTGCATCATGTAGAAAAGACTCCCAACACTCCTGACTGCCCATTGCTTTGCAGGTAACATATTTAAAGGTACCATAGTAATATGCAAGGACCCTTCTTCAGAGTCCCCTGAAGTTGTCTTCTGGCACATTTATGCCATTTTAAGCCCTAGATCCCTGTCAACAACCTGATCACACCATTCTTCGATGACTCATACACTGTGGCATGACGATATAGAAAAAAACCACCAAGTTGCAACAATTAAAATAATGACTAGCAGGCCAAGATGAGAGAAAATCATTTCCTTGGAAGACACTCAAAATTTGATGGCTAAAGTGTTACAGATATAGTAATTAAATTAAATGATATCTCTTATCAGAAGGCAACACACCAAAATATCTGTTGTTTCATGGCAGGTTTTTTTCTTTTTTGGCTGCTAGAAATAGTCACATATTTAGAGAGCACCTCCTAAGGAAAAGTTCCATGAAAAGTTGATATCCAATACAAAATTTTGAAAATAGTCAGTGTCAAATGCTGAGCAGTTCTGTAATTGAGGAAAATGTGTTTTTTTCTTGAGAATAAATCAATAAAAATAATAAAGTAGAAATCACTACAGTAAAAGCATTAAGTAAATAAATTTTAGTATTATACATACTTTATCAGATGGCAACAAATTATTGAAGCATTTACAATGTTGCATTACACAAGCCCTGAAAATTGGACTGTGGTCAACTTAAGAAAACTCTGACTGGATGTGTATCACAAGTGCTTTCCAGACAGTCTTATTTTTTTTTATGAGAACTAGTATCTGTTTATATATGCAAGCCAAAGATTTATTAACTGATTAGTAATTTTGGCACCACACTGTAAGTATCAAAGTTCAGATAACTTAATGAAGGGTTTTTTTCATACAATGATGTAATTTGAAATTCAGTCTCCTGGGCTGAACCACCCAGCCCAAAATACATACACAAGACACTCTGAACAGTATGTCCCTAATGTATACATTATATTATCTTTCTAAATTATTCAAAATCATCTAACATTGTGAGTTTATGCTGATGAAGCACCTTGTAAATCAGAGCATTTATACTGCCATAAAATCAGAGCAGCAAAGACCTGAAGAAGCCCACCCCGACTATTTTCTCTCAGTAAAATATTATTTTTACAGCTTTAGCCCCAATCTTTGAAATATATCAGACAATATTGCTTTATAAAATAAATAAGGCAATGTGTAATCCTGCAATATTTACTTAAAACAAAGTTACGTAAAATATTGTGAAGTTTTTCTACCGGTAATTGCCAATAGCATTTTATGAAGTCGGCTGTTCAAGGTTTTCACCTTTAATACATTGCTTGAAAGTCCTGAGACACAAAAGGGAGCAAAAGGAAAGAATAAGCTATGATGGGACAATTTGATTGACTTTTTTTGGAACATATCATAAAAGATGCAATGTATACACTGGACTGGCTACCCACAGTACCAAAACAGGCATATGCAAGTCCCTTCCCCATAAATATGATTTAATATACTATAGATTAAAAATAGTTTTTGGAATCAACCATGATACTTGAAGAGCAGATTCAGAACACATGATATTTAAAGAGTAGATTCAGAACACTCCGAAATCTTTGTTAGGGGGAGGGGATGGCACGAACCAAATGTCCTCTACACAGCTATTTTAGAACATCTAAGGTAATCAGCTGACTGCAGGGAAAACTAAGAGTTACAGCTTTCCAAACACAGGCTTTAATTGTTATTACTTCTGCCTACCCAAATATCTTTCTAGCTTTTACCCTGGACCACACTTCTGAATATTTGATTCTGGGGTTTCTCAGATTCCATTAGAACATGCTTCAAGAACTACACATTCTGTAATTAGATCAGAATGAGGTCTGAAGCTATTAAGACAGCCATTCTTACTTTTGCCATGTCGATGAATAAGTGCTGAGTGCCTGCATAAAGGAGTGTACTGCAGCATTTCTGCATGATGACCACTAACGAACTTTACAAAGACCATTTGCACATATCCTTGTCTAACGCCTAAATCAACGACAGAAATAAAGATCTACTACTCGTTTCATATCCTCCTATTGAGAATGCAATGGTAAATCACCCTAAAAAATGAAAGGTGGCAATTAAACCTAAACCCAAATGTTTAAACACAATGGTAAGCTGGTCTCACTGAGCTCAACATAGAAAGTCAAGGTCACAACTGAAAAAAGACTTTGCCCTTAGTTCCATGACCACAACATCCAGTTTCCTTTTCTCACTCTGAACCATTCTGAACTGTGCAATTTTGAGAGTAACTAGAGTATCATATGTCATATTAAATTTTTTACTCTCAGCAAAAGTTAGTTTTTTTGAAAGGAGGTACAATTGTTCCTGGTGATAATTTTTAGTTGTTTCATTTATGTTATTCCAACTTTTATCTTATGATGTCTTAAGAGAGAGTAAATAAAGTGGCTTTTGAAGGTTTAGAAGGACATTGTGCTTTGAAAATCAAAATATTTTCTTCAATGAACTGCTGAACACAGAATTCATCATTGAAACCTGCCAATTTAAGAAATAATCTCACCAGCATCTCTCAGTAGGTATTTGTACCCAACTACTGGACTACACCTTAAGTGCATTAATAATGCTGTGCTGCACATATGATTCAATACAATAACATCCATTCTTCAACTGTTTGAGCCAGTGTTGTCATGCAGTATTCTGAATGCAATAATCTTAGCTGAGTTAACAGGAAAAACACAAGAACAAAATACTTGTGGACTGACTATATGTCCCTTTTGATTCTCACCCAATCTGCTTCTAAAACAAGACACTGTTTCTCAGTCCTCTGCAACTACCAGGGTGTAATATTGCCTCTATGGCCAAACTACATTGGACACAGCTGAAAAGTGCAAAGCTTTCTGCCAGCCTCTGCAGGTCCCTTGGTGCATGAAACTACAAGAAACAATGTATTGTAATGTAGATGTTCATTGATTCCCTGTGGAATTTCACAGACTAGGAGTCCTTCACTGTGTGACCTAGGGGGATTTGTACTTTACATAATATCCACTGTATAGCATATCATGTCCAAAGTGAAGTACCTAGTGAATCTGATGATTCTTCCCCTGCACGTGCCTTTCCCAGCTATCAACTTTTTTCAGAGAACAAGAAGTCTTTTGTGCTTGAAACATAAATGCCCATCAAAATAGAATACATTTCAAATATGTATCACCTTTCATTTGAAGTTCAATGACTTTTACAAGTCTCTTACATTTTACATTTACAATGTTCTCATGATAGACATACAGAAGTACAAAAAAATTTAGGAAGATACCGGATTATTTTCAAGCCTGCCTAGTTGTCCTAGTTTAGGCTAAGGACAGGGTTAATTTTGCACATTCTGGAGCCGTGTGTGAATGTCCATGTTATTCTATACCATGCACATCATCCCTGGGGGGTGGAAGCAAGGGATCCTCACTTCCAAGAAGGAGGGGAGTGGCTTCTGGTTGGGAAGAAAAGTTGCCACATGGAAGGCGTGCCAGCTCTTTTGTTCTTTGTCTAAGGGTTGCACTGCATTGATGAGCATTTTCTGTGTAAAACACACTCTCTTACATAACAACGACGCTGTTGTTATTATGATCTTCGCTGGAACTGCTCATTTTTTTATCTCATTGCTGTTTTACTTAACTCATAATCTCTGCCTTTTGTATCTCCCACTGGACGGGGAGAAAAGCGAGCGCTGAGGAGGGAGAGGCATTAAATTTGGGACTGCCACTTTTAAACCATGACCCAGAAACTCAACCACCTGAAGATCAAGATGGTCTCCAAAGAACAATTTACAGCTAAAACACTGAAAATCAAAAACCTTGCTATGTCAAATAAATATTTCACAAACAGGTAAATAAAGAACCAGAAATAGCAAATCAATGGAATGCCATAAAAAAACCCAACAAAACTAATAGATTTGAATGTTCTAGGTAGTTTTACTTTTCTGAAGCATTTTGACTTCGATAAAAATGAAGTTTTGCATTTGAAAATATTCTAAAAGGCTAACTGATTAAATAATATTAAAGTTCTCCACGTGTGAAATGTATATACAAGATGTTACTTCTAAACTAGGCTCATTTATTTAACAACTGCTTTTGAAATTAAAATTCACATATATATGCTAGCAATATGTCCTGGGGTACAATGCAAAAATGTGTATTCTACCACCATCTGTTAAAATGTAGGAGAGGTGGTGATCCTTATCTCTGTGGGAGATATCCTCTGCTGATGTGCCATCTGATTAAATCAGGGGGATGATCATCGTTATCTTTTCACAACCCATCCTTCCTCCAGAAGATATATTCTGTTAATGGGCCATTAAGTCCTATTGTGTGACTGATAAGATTACATCATCCCATTGGGAGATGCCCCAGCCAGGGGCAGGAGCCAAGCCTTTCCTACCTAGATAAAAAACTGGGGTTTGGGACACGAGGGCAGACCTTTCTACTGGATCCCAGAGGAAAGTCGGACCTTTTCCACATCATCGCTGGATCTTCGGAGGAAAACTGCACCTTCTACAGGAGCACTGCTTCAACTGAACCATATCTGTCATCCAGGAGGACTGCAGCCACCATTTATACGGACTGCTACCAACACCCTGACTGACAGGGTGTCAGGTTGTATTTCTGACTGTGTCGGTGGTTTTTCTTTTGTATTATTGCATGTATTTTATTTTTTCTCTTTTCTCATATTAAATTGTATTACTGACTTGGAGTCTTGCACTGGTTTTACTTTCAAACCAACACACAATAACAATTATATATTAATAATATCAATGTATATGTATCATACTTCTATATAGTTAGGTATTATGATTATATATTATTTCTATATTACTATTATTATTATATTACACTAATAATATAATGATAACGAAATGATATTCCAACTGATAAAACAGTTGGAATGCTTGATAAGAACTCAGTATTCAGTGATGAAGTCACTGTTTTTTGATATTTTAGGTTGCAAGTCAAATGAGACAATCCATGTCTCCAGGTTTAGAGAATCCTACAATATTTGCACCTTGCATCATGAAAGTGATGCTATAAAGTCACCACAGAAAGTGACATAATAACAAGAAATATGTCTTGGTTTTCAAAATTTATTACTGCCTATACTCATGAATTTAGAGTAAATATTTTACACCTCAATTTTCTCTTAAATACTTGGTGACTACTATTTCTGGCTAAAGGGCAGAATTTCATTTTGTCAGGTGTCACTATAAGTGAAATTTCTCCCCATCTCTTACACATACTCAGTGTAGGTCATGTAACAGCCTCTTTCCTAAAAAAGTCAAAACTGCTCATGGGAATGATGGCAGCAAATGTTTAGCTGCTATTTCCATGTGAATTCACCCAGCCACTCTCCCATTCTCATTCTTCAGGCCTGTACAGAGAGCAGTCCACCAACAGTACCAACTGCCTGGAACAACAGACAACCTCTGTACTATGTCAGATGTAAATAAAACCTTCATTGCATGTGGCAAAGAACAGTTCTGGGCATGAAGACCAAGTACAGCCGTGTTTATGTGCAGAGAGGCTTCCTTAGCCTTTAATCAGGTGTCAGCACACAAACTACCTCTGGAGAATGTTCCCTGCAATGCTTCAGCTTCTGCACCTTGGGATCTGCTTGGGAAGAGTGTCTGCTGGCCTCAACCAAAATCATTACAGGGACCACAGGCGTGTTCTAACACTTATTTACTACTCCACTTCTGTCACTACTGAATAGTTTTCCTTCCACTTCTTAGACCTCCATATTCTCATTATAAAGCAAAGACTCTTATCATGTAAGAAGAGAGAGGTGAGACCCAGGGAAAGGTCTACAAGAGGAAGCAGCTGCTACAGCCATCAGATTAATTCATCAATCCCAACTGGTCACAGCAAGATTGACATCCTGGTGCTCCTATATATGGTGCCAGGTTGAATGCTAAAAAATTACTTTTTAAATACCATATATTTAAATATCAGTTCTTACAATAATTTCATGATCTAAGAAACTCAGTTTTTGTTACAAAAAATGGGATAGCGGGGCAAATGTCAAGAATCCTGCTTTTAGAAGACATTTGGCAGTGAGTCTAAATTATGTACTGTGAAGTCTGTAAGTTACAGACTAACTAAGCACTAACTAAATCATAAAGGTTAAACAAGTTGAATATAGTGAGAATATATTTCAGTAACACTGGTATTAGTCAATCAGACCTAAAATGGAATGATGTAGAGGTCTGCAGGTTGAATTTCAGGTAAGGAACCCAAATCAGGACTATACATGAAAAGAACTGGGAAGACTACAGTCCTTGAGGACTTGGATAAATTCTATATACAAGACTGATAGTTATTTAAAATTCTGCATTTAATGCACAGGTTTGGTAACTGCTTAAAACAGTTCCAGTATCATAATCCAAACCACAAGACAACAGTCCACAAGCATTTGCACCTCCCTTAACAGAATTCAAGTGTCAAAACAACTCCTGCAGTGCAAAGGTTAACTTGATGACTCTTAGACCCTCACTTCTGTTATTCTATGTCCAAGTGGCCTCCTCCTAGGTCCAAAATGTTGATGGAAACCAGATCAAGATGCACAGAAATTCTTCCCTGCTTCAACAAGGTTCCCTCCCAACCCCTGGAGGCTGGGAGCCCAGCTCTCTGCTTTTAATCCAATATCCACTTCACTACAGAAGATTTATTTAGACTGCCTCTTGTTTCATTAAGGGTTCCAAAAGTCTGTGGTGATTTTTGACACTTTGTTATAATGTTTCTGTGACCCCCCCCACCCCCTCCTCACATACCACACCACCCAGCCTCATTTTCATATGGATACAAAGCATCGGGATAAAATGATGGTTCATTATAGTGGTACAGAGCTCTTATCTTCATCCGGCAAGAGTCATTTCCTTCCAAAGATTGAAATGCAAATGTGAAAATTAATGATAACTGCATTATCTGATAGCAGAGATAATACCGATTCACTGTCAGAGTAACACACAGTCGTTCTATGATTTCCTCTGCTTCTTCACAATATTCTTCTTACTGTCAGACTATATCTATGGTTAACTATGTTTCATGGATTTTTGTTAATTTACATCAAATAGCATTTCCAAGATCTTAAATCTACCACATTTCCCCAATCAGAAAGGAAACAAAATCAGGACAGTAATCTCCAAGTCCTTCTTAGGACTGGTTTAAAAAGAAAGAAAGGGAAGAAAAAAATAAAAAAGAAAAAAGAAAAAAAAAAGAAAAAGAAGCAAAATGGTGGCGGGGAGGGGAGCGCTATCATTAATGTCTATTTCCATCTTGCAGTGGTCTACCAACCATTCCACTCTATATTATACAGCTTTGCTTTGTAACCCAAACATTTATAGTATTACTAAATAATGCAGACTAAACCCAACAATCAATACATATTTGCAGTGACTCTTATGAATGGTTACAGGAAATCTATACAGAAAAGCTTTTCAAACTACCTTTTATACCTTTTATAGAATGTGAATCTGGCATGCCCAATGTTCACTACAATTTTCTGATCTACAACTTGCTGAAGCAATATACTAGAATTCACATGAAAGCCTGTTTCTATCTTTTTATTGAATATTAACAGCAGCATAGCTCAATGTAACATCATTTTGAAATGCTATTTAATTTCCAGTATATTATTTGTCTTTACATTTCTGATACATTTTAGGAAAAACACCAACCTGTAAGAGTAATTAAAAGCGACTACAATATGATATAATTAACTATCTTTAGTACTTTTTTCAACAGTTCTCTGATACACTTGTGCATGTATATAAGTGATGAGTCTGCTGAAATGAGTAACACAAGTTGCAACTTCATTCTGATTTACTACTGCCAATAGCAGAAGTCATGTTGATTTACTGGAAAACTTTCTCTTTATGTGGAGATGATGGCAAACAATACATGAAAAAACCACCATGAACTGCCAATAAGAGTTTTAGGTCTTATTTTACATTACGTGGTTGGGGGTTTTTGTATTTTATTTGGGTTTTTTTTTCTTTTTCCATTTTGGATACGTGGACAAATCACATTTTCTCACCTTCTAAGCAGAATTCAGGTACAATTCAAAAGAACTTCTGAGACGGACTGTCAAGCTATCCAATTGACAAAATCAGCACATTCTATAAGAAAGCCATACACCCTGATGACTATAAAAATAAGAGCTCAAATAGGGAATAAGGACAACCTAGTATAGTGCATGTGAATTAAGAAGGAAGAGATCCAATCTTTCTTTAGAACCTAGACTTTTCTGAATGGCACTTATTTCACCTTTGGAAATGCCCTATATTTACTTCCTCAACTGGTAGCAATGTTTCTCTGTCTTAATAGCCAGATACAACTTCACTGATGGCTGCAGCACTCATTGTTTGCTGGAATTGCAGGAGGAAATTCAAAACAATGGAGTGCACAGGATGGTGCACTGGATTTGAAAAAAACTTTCTGGCTTAGTCAGTACTAGAAGATTGTGTCCTGTCTGTCAGCAGGGAAAAAACGTTCCCTTGCATATTACAGAATCGGTATACATTGTCTTCAACTCTATTGTTTTGTTTTATCACTACAGAGTAATTGAGAATCACAGAATACAACAGCACAAAGAGGTTATCATTCTTAACATAGTTTTAGTAAACAGTTACTGAAGAAATAAAAATTGAGAATTGCTTATATGAGGCCTACTTGTACCTATTCATTATAAATGCATCCAAATAGCACAATATTTATAAAAACAACAGATAGTATATTCATTTATTAATTTTACTTTACATACAAGGAACTATCATGGTCAGTCTAATTTCTGTCCCAGTGAAATCTATCTCAGTTTGAAAGTCCAGTGTTTGTCACAGAACTTGATCATGTTCTTTAGGAAAGTATCTCATCCTGAATGCAAATATTTCTAATGACAGATAAGTGACTTTTCATAAAATGTTTCAATAATGACTTTTTAAGCACTAAAATCCATTCTTTGTGTCTGAAACTGTAGAGCTTCAGCATCCATTTAATCTTCTGATACTTTGCTAGAAAGAGGTGCCCATTGTTATCAGATTTTCACTCTGAATTTAAAGTAGTTTGCAATCAGATTGCCCTTTAATATAACTTTAATATTTCTTTGGTAAAATAAATAGGGAAAGGACCTAGACTTTTCCAGTCTAACACCAGTCTTTTCAACTTTCTAGTGGCTCTTCTCTAAACCTGTTACAAATTTTAACATCATTCTTGAAGTGTGACCACAGGACACAGGACCCTGTTTCAGCATCAAACAAGACTGCTGACAAGACAAGCAAAACAACCATAGAAGCCCAACATACCCTTTAGCCATAACCCTCTCCTTTGGGGTCAACCCCTATTCACTACATCTCAAGACTCTTTCAGACACCCTGCTTTTGGATGCTCCTACAGATGTTTTACAACTGTAACAATTCTATAAAAATACTTATTTACCTTCTCGTAAGCCCATAAGTTTATATTTAATTACTCTGAAACTGAAATATTTCTGCAGCTAAGATGGCAAGTTATCCAGGTCTGCCAATAGCAAAATGTTCCTTTTATCCAGTATTTTAAAAAATTTCAAACATATTGCAAATAACTGAACGTACTTTAGCTCACATTACACATTATGTTGGTTTTACAAGACACATTTTTTTCTATAAGCCTATACAGATTGGCATTCTTAGTAACCCCCTCTTAATAAAAGCATCTTACAGTACTTATCTCCTTATTTCCAGTGGGACCACTGCCATGTGGACAGGTCTGTCACTACCCACACCAACTTTTACTGGTTTTGAACACATTTGAGAAACCATGTCAAAACTTTTTCAGAACTGAAGTTTATCGCTAGAGCTGGGTCATCTAGCTCCTAAAAAAAGTTAAATTCAAACCATCAGACTGCTTTAATTAGCTAGTATAGAAGTACAGCTATCACATACAGTCAAAAAGGCTTTCCAGCACAAACGTTTTAAGCAGACTAGAAATAAGTAGTTTAGCTTTTTACCTGTCCCCTCTAACTATTGAGTCATGACTTGGAATAGATCAATATCAATTTTCTAATTACTTTTTTTTTACCACATTTTAAAATGTCATCTTACTGTTATTAATGAAGCTACTGATAGATTTTTTAGTTGTGTTTTTTTTTTCCCCTTTCTTTTTGTTTTCCCCCCCTTCTAGCCTTGTATTATAGTTTCTAGTATTTGGTTACATCCACTTGTATTTTTCTGTTGCTTTTTTTTAATTTTTAAATTATCTTTTAGGTAATATCAACATTGCCTTCACTTTTATTATAGCTATTTTCTAAAACTTGTTCTTAAACTCTTCCAAGTTATAATTAACATTTCTGAATTCAAATCTTTTCTCCATTTTGACAGAGTTCATATTTGCTGTTTCATAATGACAAGTATGGTGGACTGAACTTGTATCTACCACTGCAAGCATGACCACTGAATAATGATAAACAAGCATTCGTTTCCAAATCTATAAACAATTTATCTTTCAAGATACCATAGAATATATAATTTCCTTATATTTGGTTTAACAATATTTTCCTTGAGGTGCTTGGTATCTAAAATTTTCAGAGATTTTAAGGAAGTCCTGCTATGGAAGCATGAAACATTTCAGTAGAAACCAGAATGATCATATTCTCTAATATGATGAGTGATCTGAAGAAGCCATGTAGGAGATCCTTCTGTTTGTTATGTCTTAAAGCACTGCCCTCACATGCACTGACATCCTAACAATAATACAAAGCTACAGCACTATGCAACTCCCTGTACCAAGGCAAAGAGCACACACAAGGCCATAAAATTACCTCTGCTTCCCCATTCAAACACTAAGTGTTTTTACATAAAATGCATTTAAACCCAGTTTTGCTGTTCTCATTTTCTATTCCTTGGACTTTTGCTGTTGGCTATAACAGAAAAAGGATCAGGCCCTTCACTGTGTGTTCATATACAGTCTCTTGACCTAAGTTTCCATTATTTCAGAGCAGTTTCACTGAACAGGAATTTTTAAAAATTGAAGATAAAAACGGTGAAAACTAAGGGTAGTTGAAAAACATTCAGGTAACCCTCAAAGTGGCTACACAGAGCAGGCAGTACTTCTGAAATTCCTTGATGGTCAATGAAGGTCACAAGACTGATTTGAAATATTGCTTCAGCAGAAACTCTTTGAAGCTACAGCACAGTTAACTTTAGATTTTTTGTTCATAAAAATATTCTAATTACAAAGACTTAAGAATGCATGTGAACCGCTTAACAATGCAAATTTTCCAACAAAATAAAATTCTAATTAATGCCAGAAGCTTAATTTTTCAGTTCCTGGCAAGTGCTGGCTCTGAAAGTCACAATATGTTCCCTTAGTGCTAAAAAAAGACATAAAATATTAAAATAACAAAACAGCTCTACTATTTATATAAATTCCTGAGTTGTCACAGTTCACATTATCAGTTGACAGCAACTTGTATCATGCAGAACACAGCTGGATTCTGAGAGGCTCCACCTCTCAGAGATGGAACTTTCCTTACCAGAGAAGGTAAGGGGACCAGAGACAGCTCAGACAGCAAAGAATGCATCATCGTCTGCCCTTTGAGGCTGTGCCTCTACTGACAGCTGATAAATTGGCTGAATCAAGGTTTTTGATGGCTCTGTTTGTGCTGCACTAAAATATGTTCTTAAATAAGCAAAATATTTCATGCTTTGTTGTTTTGGTTTTTTCCAAAAAACTGAAAGACGTTATCTTTGTACTGCATGGTTGAAAATCATCTTCTGTTGATTGCTTCTTTTTCCATGTCAATAATAACCAACTTCATTTGATGTGTGACGCAGAGTATGGGATATGGTATATATCCATTCCTTTTTTCATATGTATTATACCCTTGTAAAGAATCAACATTTAAATAAAATATAGATGGTGGTCATCAGTTTTCAGAAGTCAAAAGAAATTTTTGCACATTCAGCTTTGATTTCCATCTTATCCCATGTCAAAGCTATCAATAAATATTACTACAAGTACACTCATCCTACTGTTTAACTGATTTTTTTCCCAACAGAATGAAAATATCTCCTTTTACTACACAGTGTCTCAGAAACTTCTGAATAAGGTAGCACGCATAAAAAGCAGTAACAGCTCACAAAATGTACATTCAGCTAGGCTGAAATACACTAAAAAATGCAACAAAAATTTACAAATTTCAGATAGACTTTATTTATAATAAAATTAAAAACAAGTCATGTGGTAAATACTGACAGCCTTTAAATCTGCTATGCAGCTAGAAATGGCCATTCTGCTACATCCACATAAATATTTTGCATTATTTCACATGTACAGTAGCATAATACTAAACCTTGTTTTCATATAACACTATAGTGCTTTATATAGAATATCAAGTTCTTTGTGTATTATCATGAAAAACATTTTAAATTATATCCTAATAATTAGATATACTATGTCTTCATTTTTGTTTGCATTGTATTTTCCAGCTACTGGTTTCAGAAAATTGCCATTAGTTTTGTTCTTCTCTTCATGAAGAGCATACAGTAATTTGCAAAATCAAGCAAGGATGAAAATGTGATTGAAATATAGGAATTTTTCTAATGAAATATTATTATTGCATTATAAATTATTGATAGAACGGTTCTGGAACTCTCTTCTGATGTGCTCATCCTTTTGAGGGAAAATTTCCATAAGAGATACAGCTATTGCTAGAGCATGTTTGGCTTCAGATGCACATTTTGCAACAGTTTTATTAAATTATGGTCAATATAATGGATTTTTAAGGCCTATTCTCAAGTCCATGCCCATGAAAACACTGCATTCAACTGCAGAATTGCCTAATTGAGAAATACAATTTACCCCGTTGCCTTAGGTACTTTTACAGTACAAGAGAGATTTTACATATTTATATTGAACAGATACTTGAAAGTATTGCCATATTACCATTACATCTTAGCAATGTTATGCTTGCACCATCTTCACTTACACAGCATAAAATGTTACCTTGAATTACTGTTTTAATGTGAAGTGCTAACGCTTCATCGACTGCAGTCTGAGTTTCTCTTTCCACTGAAACCAATGACCAGGTGTGCTATGTGATTTCTCTCAGGCTCAAACAGGGAAAAAAAGCTCCTTGAAAATGTTAGCAGACATCATACATATTTGTTAAGCTAAACAGGTGGCTAAATGTTAGCACAAAGCTTGAGAAGAGACCAAAGCATCTGGGTGATGCTTCTGACCTCAGAAAACAGAGCAGAAGTGCTTCTCCCTTAATTCAACCATGGAAGAAAGAACTTACTGAGAAATTTTAATCCTAAAATTCTAAGCAGCAAGAAAAATTTCCTTTATATCAAACAAGTACATAAGGCATTTTATGTTGAACAATATACAAAATTGTATAACAAAAGCCGTTTTTTCAAACTCAAGAATTTCATCTTAGTACTTACCTGTCCGTATCCTCGAACCCAAAGGATCATAAAAGAGACAGTCCGTTAAAAAGAAATGCAAAGCATAACAATCTCCTAAAATATGAAATTAACAGATATTGAAGTCTAGTTATAGAAATTTCTCTTGGCTTTCAGTTGTTTTTCCCTACCTGGCCCATCCCAATCTTCAGTCTCTACAGCAAGCTGCCCTGGTTTCTCTGACCTTGCATCACCATCAGATTCTGCTGCCTCCTGGATGCCTTCTTCATTGCCTGAAAAACCATGCAAAAAAATACAGTATTGACATATTCCAATGGTGACTTTTAAGCAAAGCTCCTATAATATCCAAACAGCTGCTTACATGCCTAAATGAAAACATAAGCGAGTCTATAAACAGAGAGAAAATGAAAAAAAAAAAAATTAGACATTTAAAGATTCGTGAATTTCCACTGACTCAAAAAAGTCCTGAGTATCCAGTACTTCCAGTTCCACAGAGAAAAAATCTTGGAAAACAGTGTTTATTCCATATACTTATAAAAAAGAATCACAACTTGCACCCAGTTCTGTAAACCAAAGCACATAAAGTCACTGAGTCTGTACAAAGGAGAGAAAGAAATCAGCTCGTGACTCCCCAGGAATATATGCTTTCACTTATGGGTTTTCTTGAATTGACCCTTAAATGTTTCTTATGCACTTCAGATAAATAACACTCAGAACAAAAATATGGTCCACTAAACATTTTGCTCTTTCCCACAACTAGTGAAAAGTTAATCCATGGTATTTCAGCATTTAAGGAATTTGCCCCTAAAGTCATAATATACCAGCAAGTCCCTAAAGTAATTTTCTCCCTATCAAGTTTTGTTTAAAGGAATGCTACATTTCTGATGAATTTTCACATTTTTACCATCTACCTGAAAATGTCTGCCTTCTGTTACTACCCACTACAAAGGCATATACAAACACACATAGAAAATGATGATAAGATGAAATTTTTAGAGATGACCGTTTAATTTTTATTTGAAGAGCTGCTTGTTGAAAGTGTAGCTATTTCTGGTAAACAAATACACTAGGCAAGCTCTTTGCCAAAATACTTTGAAATAACCACTGTGAAATCTACATTGAAGATGAGGGGTTCAGGTATTAACACAAAACACTCTGGCCACAGTAATGCATTAAGTGACATCTCTAAAGGGTTTTCCAGGTTTGGATTTTACTCGTTTGTAAATTTTTTTTTAAATCTTAAACTATCCAAGAAACTCAGGCACAGGAAGACACTAAGAAGAACTGAAAGAAAAAAACAAATCTATACAATTAACTACTTCAGTCAAATAGGGCTGATTATGGTTTAATTTTTTTTATTCAACTTGAAGGACACTTGTTATAAAATGATCTCCCACAAAAAAAAATGACAGCACTAGAAAAAAAACCCGTGTATTTTACAAACTGAAAAATCAGACCCTTTGTTGATTTAACAACAGGAGACCAAGAAAGAGCAAAAAGCACAGCAATTAAGCAGTAACTTGTAATTTTTTTTCCCCACTCACGATAACAAAAGCTTTAATTAGCAACATAGGTAAAGAAATGCGATTACAACAAACTATGCCAGATCCCCATACATTATCACTGGAGCTATATTTATACTGGATAAGATTGTGACCCAGAGTTTTCAAGTACATGATTATATACAAACACTATAAAGTACTAACTTCATGTGCACATGTCTCATAATAACACATTCTTCCTTGCATTCATGAAACACAGATTTTCAAATATGAAATCTAAGAGTCTGATAAACTATTACTCACACAAACACAATCAATCCAGAGTTTGATTACAAATATATAGTGCAGTGAACTTGTGGTACTAAAAACATAGTCCAGAATATTCATATGCACTTGTAGAGTGTAAAATAAAACTTAAATACAACAGAAATATCTAGTATAATTTTTGTGTTAAATTAACTGTGCAACTTTATCCAGGCATTTGAAGTTCACATGCTTCAGTTCAATCTGAAGCTACCTTTCAGAAGAAAGTCCTAAATATACTCGTGTGCTGAAAAAGCTATCAAGTTTTTGCTAAGCAGTTTTAGTAATTATTTGTTTTTAAGCAACTAGCCTATTTTGAATTTGAATTTGTATAGTTACTTTGTAGTAATCAGACCTCTGCTTTCTTTGAGTGGACTGAAGAACCTATTGGACACTTCTACCTTCATTTTTCTATATTTATAGTAACTTAAAGCAGCAAAATTTCATCTTTCATTGGAGAGACAAAAAAGAAATTTTTCCTAAGTTCAGACCTGGCATGATCAATTCCAGTTTTCTCAAAAATGTTTGAAAGCAATTCACAGCAAGGGCAATTCTTGGTTTTTTAACTCAAGATGTATAACCAACAGAGACAGTTCTTAGAATTTTCTTTGTATAGAATGCAAATATTTTTCTTCCACTGCACATAACAGAGCTGTATGTACTGAATCAGAACAGTAAAAGTAAAATTTAGAAATAGTAATTCTTTTATACAGAAAAGAAGCACAGAAATTGGACAATTTAATCTCCAAAATATTGAGTTCTTCCAGGTTATAATAGATGCCAACCTGGTGTTAGCTTGCAAATTTCAGTTTTCTTCCCGTCAGTGCAACCAACCAGAACATAAACAAATGAAACTATTAGAAGAGGACAAAGTTAAGTGAAAAGATTGGGCTGAAAAGCAAAAGGACAGAACAACAGCTAAGGTACAAAAACGATAGTAGACAGTAATTAAGTATTTGGGAGATGAGGAAAAATCTGAAAATATATGTTAGCAGATAACTAACTTTCCATTAACTCGCTTTTTCAGAGTTTCATGAAGTATAATGTTACATGGTTTTTACAGCCGTGTTTTAATTAATTGAAGCATGTCTAGTACAAATAGAGTAAATATAATCTGTAGAATTTACATTAAGGAAAACTTTATTTTGCATCTAGAAGTATTCTTTATTTTCATTGATATTATCTATTATTCCCAACTGCCAAGTGCATGCATTACACACCTGAAATATCACCACATTGATTTCTCCTGTTCCCCCACACTACTCCAGTCTCCTAGTGAAACCAACAAATGGTACATTACTGTCAATTTCTGAATCCACCAGGGAATGAAGTCCATCCTAGGCTCAGTTGAGCATCAAGGTCAGATTGAAATGGGCAACCAAAACAATCCATTTGGTGCTGGAGACACTGCAACTTTAAAAAGCCAAAAGGAGGCTCAGCAGAAGAGCTGATAACACAGCACATCTCTCAAGCTTTTTTTCTTTTCTTTCCCCATACTTAAAGCTATTTTAGCAGCTAACATTTGTTTAACACAAAGGAATTTATTTCCTTTCAGAATTTATTTTCTTTCCACTGTTTACTCTTCCTGTTCAGTCACTGACTACTCTTCAGTTTCAATAAGACTATTTTTTAATATTTATTTTGGAATTGATTACATTTTTCTTCCATTTACAGGTGTAGACATGTAACTGGATCAAAGACATTAATTATTTCTTTCTTCCAAGTCCAATCAAGGGGGGTTTTTGCCTATATATACTACCTATGTGCTACTGACTTGTTGATTCCTTTCTAATCCCATTATTTTGGGTTTTCTCACACTTTTTCTTTACTTTGCTGCTCAATTACACTTAATGTATTTAAGTCAAAGGATAAATAACTTTTTCCCATCAACACCAAAGAGTGGTGTAAGTACTCTAAAATGAACCAAAATCTGCTTCTGTTTAAGTAGATTTAAGCCCTGTAAGTGAATTCTGTCCTTTAAATGATCATTGCATGAAAAAATACTCTTATGAGTAAGCACATATAATACCATAAACTATGTTCAATCATGAGTCAAGTAAATCTACTGGAATTTCCACTACTTCTCTATACTTGGTATTAAAATTACACTTTTGGCAGAACTCATCACCTCTAACCTTAGATGCCTGAAAGTTAAGCTAGTCCAGACTTCTTACGTAGACACTCCTGTAGAAAGGGATGCAAGAAACCTCCTGAGTGATTCATCCTATTCTAGGATGCCTGAGATATGAGACCCCTCAGTGTCAGAGAGCTGAAATGAATCATCCTCTTAAACACACAGCTTAGACTAGGAACCTATCTTTAGTCAGCTAAAGTTGGGGGAAACAAATCTCTGACTTATGCTGAAATGCTGAATACACAAAATGCTGCTTAACTAAGAGGAAAAAAAAAACCCGTCTTATTTAAACAACTTCAATATGTAATGAGGATAGAATTTTCATCTTGACCTTATAATTTCTTACCAGCATTGACTGTTTCTGTTGTCTTCAAAAACAGTTCAAGTTTTGGGGGGTTTTTAATGTGGTTTAAATAGCCTAATGTTTATCCAATAGACAATTCACTGTAACTCAAGGTGGTAAATTTGGTCAGGAAATCTGACGACTGTAAAAGAGACATATTACCAGACACACGAGAGAGAACTCCAGCTTCTCTGACAACACTGACAAGTAGGAAAGAGAGACTTGAATATTAACAAGTAATTTCACTTTAATCTTTTTAACAAATTAAAGACTTCCCAATTTGTACTTAATCAGCTTGTACCACAAGTAGTTGTGGTATTTTATAGAAGCACATGGGTTAGCAGTTCTTCTCAATCCTGCCGTTTTAATCCATGTTGCTCCTATCAGTATTAGGCTCTTACAGAAAGTCTCGTACAATATAACTATTGAACTTTCTTGACTAGGAATGTTATAGCAGCTGTTAGGCACTCTATAATGTATTTTGCAATCAGCTAAATCAACAAAGTATTTTTAACAATAAACAGTTCAGAACTGACAGATCTACTTTCTTGTTCGCAACTGCTTATCAGGGCATAGATATCATGTATGTTTACCAGGTGCTTCCTATAGTTAGGATACCTTCACAGAAGCCACTCACAAAAGATAAGGTCATAAAAGAGATGGAAAACGTGCAAGTTTCATACACTCATGGTTTTATCATCAGACAAAATAGCTTTGGGTGAAGGACTGTACTAGTCACAAAAAGAACACAGCAGCTTCTATTAGAGTGAGAGAACAATAAAAGTTTGAAATTCAGTTTGTTTTCCCTCTTCCTGGCAGCATAAATGTAAACTTAAATTGTTAACATCCTCATACAGCTGTTCAGAGTGAAACATCACTTCTCAATTATAATAAATCAGTTCAGAAATAAATTGTTGCAAAGCCTGTAGCACTCAGTATTGCCAAAAGAGAAAACAGATGCAATGCAAAGAAAGTCACTCACTGTAGACTTTCACTTGGCAAGGACATAACCTCATGGATGGCCACAGACCAGCGTGACTGGCTGTGAAGGGGGAGGGTCCCTGCTCCTTTCTGCCACAGTCTACAGTGGCAGTAATTCTAGATCCGGCCAAACAAGGATTTTGAGACTATACATACAAACTAGATGCCAGAGCTTCAGAAACTATAGATCAGCAATCAAAAACTGTCCTTTGTTATTTGCTTTATCTCAATGCCTGCAACCAGTAACAGAGCTTACACATGATGATAATCCTGCTCTTGAATCCTAAGAAACACACTGTAAGCTGAGGATTGTTGCCAGGAACCTCTCTTCAAAACCCATACTCAGTAACTTTGAAATAAATCATATACAATTTAAAATACAAATACTTTATTCATTCAGTGTAACTTACTTTTTAGCAGTATATACTATATTCTTAAGAATATAATGACATCTAATAGGCCTTAACTAACCTTCTTGTGGATTATCTCTTTTTAAAATATTCTATGTATATATTTATCTATAATTGTAATGGTAATACAAGTTTCAGCAGACATAACTCATTCTGGGTATAAAATAATGCAAAAGTAATTTTTTAAGCTTTTGGAATGGTAATAGAACTGTGAGAATAAAGATACTAAATAATATGGGAAGGACGTTTCCATCCTTTGTCATATTTGCCAAATGGTGCCATGCAAATAGGTTTACTCTACAAGCCTTGCAAGGACAGAGGAAGAGATCTGGTGTTATCACTACCAGACTGTTATCAATTCATCTAATATGTATCAGAAATAATTTCAGTGAAGCCCACAAAAATTAACTGAAACACCCTACTCTACAAACACAGCAAAATCTGGCCCTCTGCTGATTGATTTGGTAACGTACCTGAAAGAAATCAGCACCTGAACAAGTTAATCTACTGCATTTTATTTCAGATTATGTTAATCACCTCAATACTTTGCTTCTCTGCAAGCAATTATTGTTTTCTGTCATGCTGATTAACAGTCATAATTTCTCCTGGGATAAACCTCATTTGAAATAACTGTATGTTTCCATTTGCTCTAAGCACTCTTAGATTATTTGTCCAGCAAGTCTCAGAAACAATGCATTGTCTCTTTCCCTAATTTTTAGGATTGGTGAATATTGTGAATATTCAAATGTTGGCAAGTGCCCACATATGTGCAAGAAGTTAGCTCTACAAAATAGTGGTATGAAACTATTTTGGTTCCTATTAAAATCACCACTTTGTTTAATAAAACGACATCTTGACACATTATATTTCGGCACAGTGATCATGTTAAAAAGCAGTGTCAATTATTTCTAACTATTTCAGCTACATCACTTTTCTACTGGGATAAGACACTGCTGTGCAGCACATTCATCTAGACTCAGTCTGGCCTTCCTCTTTCTCTACATGTTTGATATGTTCTCATTATCGCCACTGTTTGCTTTTGAAGTCCTTTCAAGACAAGGATCACTCATTCAAATGCATTTCCTGCAGAACAGTGAAAGTGTTCTCCAAATTGTATTCCTCACTTTCTTTTTATTAATGGGTTATATATATATATATATATATATAGGTATATAGGTGTATATATGTATATAGGCATGTGTATACATATTCTAATTTTTAGGGAGAAATTCTATATACCTGTGCTACAAATGAGCATCATTCAGATATACTGGCTACTCAAGAGCTTCTATCAATTTTTAGAAAAGGAAAAAAGTCTTGTATCTTTTCAATCTTTCACCATTAAAACTTCAAATACAAAAACTCTATTAGACATATGCAAGCCTGGGGTTCAAACTGCATAGCTCTAAGCACTTGATTAGAAAAGCAGCAGAAGCACATCTTGAAAGATATTTACATGCCACAAATAAAGACTGTTGTTTGATATAATTTTCAAAATTATTTCAATGGAAATCAACAATCCATGAGATTCTAACCAGCCTGCAGCAGAACAGAGATTACTTCCGAGAAATTCTAATAAGTTTCAAACTCTACATTTGAAGGCTCTTCTGGAAGTTCATATTTCAATTTAATTATATAACAATTATGTTCCATCCCTACTGCAGAAATATTCAATCTCCTGCAAAAATTCTTCATCCAATCAAGAAAACTGCATTTTATACTTTGCAGCTGAAATCATGATCATATATGAATCCAGTTTTTATGTGACTTCCACATATGACTACATAAATAGTGGCATTAGGTACCTGTTCCTACACAATGAAATCTTAATTTACTTTGTTGAAAACAAAGGGATGTTTTTATTTGAAATAATCAACCCTTCAGATGGTTCAATATCAAAAGCAGCCAATTTCCTATCATTACAGATGTGTTTCCACATGTTGTATTACACACAATTTCAAAACCAGTCTAGGCTTCTGTGAGTCAAACCCAAGAAACAGACTTAGCAGTCAAAAATATGTGCTTCGTTTTCTCTATCCAGCAATAATATTTGTCTTACCAATATTTATCCAATGATGACATAAATGTGGCATTTGCTTTATTTATTTCTACTGATCATTTCAGAGTTAAATTACTGAAAGTACAGTACATAACCTGTGAGCAAGTCTGCTTTTCGGGCCTGGGTTGACAAGAATTTTTTCAGCCATGTCTTAGAACTCTTAAAAGGTATTCAGAATTTTTGTGTCAGGGTCACCAAATAAGACAAAAAAGAGACAAAATGGGCCTTCATTGTAAACAAAATTAGAAATAGATGTACAGTACACATGAACTAAGAACACGTGGTGAAATTTGTCATTTGTGCATTTCATGTTTTAAAGAAGATTACCCTTATTAATTTGCAATTCATATTCTGTCAAATTTGACCTCAAATTTTAGTCAATCTAAGTTCAAGTTTTGTGAGTTTCTAGAAAGAGGACATTATACTACTTGTTGTAACCAAATAATCCCTTCCTGAATTCTATCCCTAGCTGAGATAGAATTCAGAATTTCATTGTTCTTAAGAAAACCAAAATGTGCTGACTGAAGAGGCTGGAGTTGCTTTGATAAACTGCTTAAAGTTGAGTAAGCTGTTTAAGTATTTCTTGCACATTTTAATTCTGTACAGTTAAAATAATATTTTCTATTTGGATCTATGTATTTATTTCTTGAAACATAGCTTTCTAGTTTCTTTTGAGATATAATTTTCTGCTTGATGACCAATTATTTAATGTCTTGATTAGAAGAAGAGTTTGCTCATTTAACTTAGGTCAAATTTTTATTCAACTAAAGTTGAATTTAATACCTATATAGGTTTATGATGGACTGAAAATATGGCCTGACAGGTTTAAACATGGGTTAGCAGGAAATAAAAAAAAAAGTACAGGATAGACAATCTTGTGCTTGTTTTGGAAGCCTCTACATGCTCTCTAGTGAATGGTGAGAAAAGAAAAGGTGATCCCTTCAAACTTTTCAGATATCTCTTTTCCCTTCTAGAAAGAAAACAGCTGGTCCTCTGAGTAGCAGGAAGGAATGAGAAACCTTAAGAGGTAAAGCACAAGGCAAAGGCTGATGTTCAGATGAAACAGATCTCCTTTCATCCTGCTAGGATCTAATCCAATTCTGACATTGTTCAAAGGTTGTTATCAGAGAAGCTCCTTCCTTTCTTTATCCATATTCATCATCTGACAAAAAGTATGGAAGATTAGAATCATATAATCTCCAGGGTTGGAAGGGACCTTTAAAATCATCAGGTCCAGCTGTCCACCCAGCACTGTCACTGTAACCCTTAAACCACATCATCCAGAGCCAATCCAGATGCCTCTTCAACACCCCCAGGGATGGCGACTCCACCATCTCCCTGGGCAACCTATCCCAGGGCCTCACCACCCTAATGCCTAACAGTGAAAAATGTTTTTCTAATATTTAATCTTAATCCAAATCTCTCCTGACTCAGTTTAAGGCCATTTTCCCTCATCCTCTCACTGCAGGCATGGCAGAAGAGACTGAACCTCACTACAGCCTCCTGTCAGGTGCATGTAGAGAGTGAGGACAGCCCCCAGCCTTGTCTTCTAAAGTTGTTTCAGCTGAATGTGATACAGATAAACATAAGGGAACACTTACTCTGGGGAATATGAGAATCCAACAGTGTCACAAACATGCATAAAAGTCAGTAAGACGTAAGTATTGCATTCTTGGAAGGAGTAGTGCTATGAGTTCTTATGCATATTCTAGTTATGCTAGGAGATGAAAATAGATACATGCCTATTCTGTCTCTGATTACCAAAAAGAACGAATATACCCTTCATTTAGTCAGAAAGTCTACATCTATAAAATGCAATGAACTAAAAAAATCTAAAAAATGTAAAGGAATATGAGCTCTAGCAGAACAGAAGTATTGTGAGGGAAAGATAACGTCAGGCGCGGGGGTGGGGGGGTGTCTGGTGCCATGCAAAGCCGAGGGCTGTGCAATCACCTCTATCAGTGCTCTATCAGTGTCTACACTCCAGCCAAATCCACAGAAAACAAGGAGTCAAAGATTCAGGTCAATAAGCTTATAGGCGATTTGCACAAACTGCTCCTGCAGCAAGGTAAAAAACAAAGTCATATTGGCTTTTCTTTTTTATTCCTTCTCTTTGAACTCCTTGGTCCAAACACACCCTCGAAATGTCAGTGTTATATGCAAGAATTTAAAGAGCTGAGCTTCTTAATCCCGTTAAGAAATAAGAACAAAGTTGCCTGTAAAGATCTCCTTATTGAGCTCAAAGTGATTATGGTATAGCTGCTTTCTGCTGATCCTACTTCCACTTGCTATAGCAAAAGTGGTAGAAATTTGTCATGAAATCCATTACTGAAAAGGGAAAAAATTGATTAAAATGTTCCTGGTTAAAAAACATGGGGAGAAAATAAAGAAAGGAAATCACAAATCTACTGTTTGATCCAGAAGCAGAAAATAGCAAGTATATTCTTAGTGTCTACATGAGTAACATGAAAGAAGCAAGGAATACTTACACAGTTGCACACAGGCATACACACAGACACAAAGTCATACTCCAAAGGACAAAGGGACACACAGAAATCCTTTTCAGGGTGTTACAGATGGTAGCATGATAGCTTTGCACATGAAGTATGAAGGGATAGATTAATACACAGACGAACTCAGCTTTGTAAATGCTTTCTTGTGCGAGGTCTCACACTGCAGCTGTTTCTCTGAATCTCAAGCCTGGGTGCACAATCAGGTCATAAGGTTTAATATAAAATTTCTAGTCCCAAGCTGGTCTGGCAGGCTAGTAACAACACACATGAGAATGATTATGTGTACATGAACAGAAAATTTAGTTCAGGTTTGGAACTCATCCCTTACTGCCCAAGAAGAATATAAGAATATAGAACTAGGTATACAATCAGAATGCAGGCCATATATTCCCTATGTTTCCTTCTTGCTGACTTAGGAACTGTATATGAGTTTTGGATTGCACTGGATTCCCGTCATTTTCCTCTTCCCCCACAAATAAAGATAATCAATGTATCAAGAACCCAAACTACTCAACCAGCTACAAACACACATTGCTGCAGACATGCATAGCAGTGGGGGCTACAGAGCATAAAATCATTGCATCCTGAAACAATCACTCTCCATCCCACCTCATTTATCCTCCCTATCACCCCATGCCACTGACTGAAGCAGAGTTAACATTGGGAAGCAGAAGCCATTTGCTTTCCTATCTGCCACCAGGAATTTTAAGGCCACTGAATCTCCTTCTACTGAGGGCTAGTGCCAATGCTGTCTTGTGAAGAAGTAACTATGGAAAACCTACAGCAGGAGGAACAAGAGCAATAGTCATACCAAAAGCAATGAACAGGAGAATCTGACACAATTGGCAAGCAGCAAGAAATGAACCTGCCTTCTTTCATTAATTACCAGATATGGACATTCCTTCATTTGCCTCCTCCTTCTGACAACAGTCTAACATTTGCTCTTTTGATTACAAACCTCCTCCATTTTCTTCTCTTGCTCCTTTCCTTCTGTGAACACAGCTACTAAACTAGCTACTAATCTCAAGTGATCTCTCTTATTGCTTAAGATAATTTTCCTTTGAAGGTTAAACCCTCATTGAACATTTCTGCTAGGAAGGTCACAAGGAACTGTAATTTATTTAGCCAGTTACCACCACTATCAAGCTACCAAGGCTCCTATTCTACCTTCCTGTTTACAGAGAATAAAATATGTCATCATATGAACATAGTAAACTTTCTAAGTAACAGACAAGAACTTTATTTTTATTTTTCCTGAGAGTATGTAGGCAGGATGACAGCAACCAGAGACTAGGAAATCAACTGTAAACTACCTGACCTCACAAATAATCTTAATTTAGAACTTTAATTTTCACAACATCAACTTCAACTTGGCCTTTGTATTATTTTGTTGTTTTTCCCCTCCTTCTATCTGTACTTCTGCAATTATTAGCCTTACTTCTTCATACTTCATACATAGCCTTCATACTTCTTCTCACCTCTTTTTGCATCACCTTATTTTCTTATTCCAATCTACAGTAGACAAAATTTAATCTTTATGTCCTATCCCCTGGCTTCCAAATCCAGCCTATCCCTGCTCTGCAGGGGAGAAAGGCTACTTTCTCCTTACACAGTAGCCTTTCTCCCTACACAGACTGTTGAAATACTGACATTTAAGTAATAAATTTTCTACATCTGAATTTAATCTGAATTAATCTGATACAGGCTGATTCCAGATGCCAACTGATTAAAAAAATATTCAGCAAGGGAGATTCCAGGCTAATAAAGTCTTTGTGTTGACTGCATCATCAGATACCCTCTTTATTGGCAGTACAGCAATTTGTTGTAACTAAGCATAAACAGCAATTTTCAAAGGCTGTTTTCAAACTGACAAAATGTCACTATCATCAAGGCTACCTTCTACAAAGTTTTTTGTTTCTACTTCAGACATAGAGATCAGTGCAGATTTGTAGCAGAACACCACTATCCTGTTTCCAAAATATTCTCTCTCCTAATGTCACTGTCAAAACTACAAACAAATCAAACTTAACTGCCATCAGTTATAAAGCTCTTCATCCAAAAGGCTAAAAAAATCAGAGTTGGAAGCTTAAAGCAATCATTGACAAATAGTAAGCTGGTAAGTTCCATTTCAGCTTTGAATATTTACATGCTTAAACCATTGTTCGCTACTTCACATTTGAGTGTAAATGGAGACTGCATAGGAATAAATATTCACATGCAGCAAAGTTAATTTTGTGATACTGAAGAAGGGTGGGAGAGGAGGAATTTCCAGATTGTTGTAAAAGCCATTTTACAAACGAGCAAAAGGAGAAGGGAAAAGTAAGAGCAGAGAGTCAAAATTTTGAAAACAGTGAAGTTGTAAAATGACATGTCACTCAATAAATGTGATTAATTTGCTTCTCACTTTGCAGAGGCTTTTGCCTTCACCTTCTAATTCTGGCAACTATTCTGCTGAATCTATCCCACAAACCCAAATAAGATGGGAATGACAAGTATGGCTTTATAAAGGTCCCTTTTTGCAATTTAGACAGTATGGACCTGCTCTCTGCTTATAATACCATCAGACACAGTTTGACAGGAAAATCTCTTCAAGAAGCCAAAGTTGCCAAGCTGTGAACCTGTAAGTCCTCTATTCTCATTCCTCAAAATGATTTGTGACTTCAGTAAATTTCTGCCTTCGGTATCTAGTTTGTATAGCAAAAAGTCCTGGTTTTAGGTGGTACTTGAGTTTACAGAGCTGGGTAGGTATAAAAAACATACCATGGGTGAAGCCTCACAAACACCTCCTCCCCAACAGCTGTGTCACTTGCTCCCCATGCCTCTTGACTCTTGCAGGAAGCCCCGCTACTCATTTGTCCTCTTGCTCTGGGTCAGCTGGGAAGAAACCCCAGGGGAGGGAAATAGGGAGACATGACAGATAAAATTTATATCCAAGAAAACACCTTTACTTTCTAAAACCATTTATGGGCCATGCTAGCAAGGGCAGAATTCAGAGACAGCATCATGGATTCCCATGCCAGTTCTGATATATTTCTGGGAAAAGGAAACTTATTGCATGAGAAAACATAGATCTACACTTACTTTTCCCTTATTTGGAAATACTTGCCATTTACAGGCTGCCAATACTATCAAAGAGCAGAAGAAAAATCGAAAGTCAGGCCCCCAAAACAGAAATTAGACTGCCTTTATTTGTTCTCTAACCTACTTGGTACACATCTCATTTTCATGCTTTTTCATTTTCATAATGACTTCATTCATGATGTTAAAAAATATTTCTAGGAAAAAAAGAAAAGCTTATTTCTCATACAATCTTTTAATTTCAATACTGAAGCACTACAAAGAAAAACAAAAGGCTATGAATTCTTAACAGATTCATGGAAAAAAAAAAAGAGAATTAGTCTAATTTTTAGTATTTACTGTATAATAGTCAAAAACCCTTCCACTAAGAAAAGGACACAAAAGAAATTTGTTTGCTTTCCAGATTAGTTTTGTCTTCTTAGTGTTTATCTTCAGAAAAACATAGGCAGGCTCATGCTAATGACACTTAAGATGTGACCCCTGAAGAAGTAGACATTCAACAGGAGTTGAGACATTAATAAAAACCTAGCACATTTCTAGTCTCCCATTCCATCCTTTTCCAGGGAGATTCCCAATTTGCTTCAAAGTGGGACTTTTTGTCACACTGCCTCAGCTGGAGGTAGATTAGAAATTTTATGTGCCCCTTGATCCTCAGAAATCTTTTCAACCCTTCTTCTGTAGTAGCTGCACTGGAGAGACTTAAGATTCTTTTGTAACTACAACACACAAACTTCTGGGAAGTCAGAAGGTATTTAGCCTGAAGAATCAGCAGATGTCCTTAATAAAACATATAATCAAGATAATCAAGATTCAAATTTAAATGTATTCCCATTTGATGCCTGATCTTTAATACAGTGTCCTAGATTCAGTGATTTCCCTGAAAGATGTGATTATTTAAAGGAAAGAACCAAGATAAATTGAAACTCAGTGTAAAGCTGTAATATTGATAGCTATTAAAAAAAAAAAAAATCTTTTTTTTTTTTCCTTGATTTCACCTAAAACCATAGTATTTTCCACTGGTAGGCCCTGGAAATGCATTAAGAAGTACAGAGAGGTAACTAAATTAAACTGATATGATATGAATTAATACTGGGACATAGTATTCCACTGCTGACAGGAGAAATTCAAAAGACACCAGTATAATAACAATTATGCAAATAGAGGTTTGAATATTTATTTAGTACTGCCAATAACAGGAGTACTTTTTCCCAGCTAAGGAAAATGGTGTCTGAAAGGCATGTGAACCAGTGAACACAAAGTGATTGCAGCATTTATTGCAATCAGTTACAATCGCAGTTGTAACTAACTTTTTCCTGTTTGTAAAGAATCTATTGAAGATCTGGGGTCTCCTCACAGTAAGATTTGTAGCAGCTGAACACCAAACTATGGATTAGACTGTTTCAATCTCTTAGAATCTCTTAAATAAAATTACTAAGTATCAAGAACCTGTAAAAGCTACATAGAGAATATATAGAAAAGATATTGTAATGCCTTTGCCACTGATGACAAGGAAGGACTAATATTCTGCAGTCAGGACACTTAACTCGTCAAACAGATTTATTCGACTTCGTCCAAGACAGATGAAAAGAATATAAAACCAGAAGCATATCAAGTTATCATGAGAAAATGTATGTCAATATCTGGGAAACAACAGAGAGAGAAACCATCAACATCCTAATGCCCGAGGGATTTGTGGACTAACAGAACATCACCACAACAACTTCAGCTATTTGATAGGCATCCTTACCTGCAGAAGACAAACAATAAAGCAATCAAGTGGATATCCGGCAGGAAGAAGGTTAATTCAATGTTCTAAATAACAATAGTGTGTTTTTCTGCCAGCTGACTGGGAAGCAGCACAACCTTGCAGACTGCACTGGTAAGAATGGATTGGTGTCTCTTACGCTAAAACACCTCAATCTTCAATAATTCGCAAGTAACAAGTGCACCGAAAAGGTATTTGCAACTTCAAAAGTTATCCTTTCACAAATCACTAGTTTTCTACTGTGCATAATAAATTCTATAATAAACTCTATTTTAATCCTAGAATCTACAGACACAATCTGTTTTCCTAGCAAAGTTTCTTAGAGAAGCAATGAACAGACATGCTGCATTGCTAGCTTCAGATCTGATAATAATTGAGTTCTGAGGCCTGCTCTCTACAGTGAAATATGTAGAATGTAACGCTAAAATTAAAACATTAAGGCAAGATGATTCGTGTCCCTGAAAAGTGTCTTTCAACATAACTAAATATTTATCCCTTAACAGACTTAATTTCACAAGTGACTCTTTTTCCTGTTTTTAAGGTAGCATTAATAGGGCTTTTAGCACATTTTAAACCAAAAAAATCTCTTTGACCAATTGGACAAAGTTTGGCGAGTATTCTCTCAAGAGGTTGGCTACAATGATTACCTTTATTACAAAAGTATTCCACTTCTTCACAGCTCAGATTTTCAGGCTCAAACTCTGCAGAAAAGCTTTCCTCCAATGGAAAGTCTTCTTTTGAGATAGTATCATTTTCCTCAGACAGGCACTCTTCTTCTTCATCCTCAGTGGCATCTTCAAGGGGCCCTTAAAAAAGAATCAGGGACACTGTGGCAAAACCATCTAACAGGACAATGTGAAATAAAACCTTAGTGAATTTTTAAGTGGAATTCTTAGGTAGTTTTTCCTTTCACAGCCATGTTCAGCATTTATTAGAATTGGACAAATAACATTTATGGAAATGGAAATTGAAAGTGACTTTTCCTGATGACTTCAAATCACAATATGCAAAGTGTCATTAATAATATGTATTAATAATACTCACACATGGGAGTTTTTCATTATTCATTGGGCTCTACTATTAAACTCAGACAGTTTTAACAGCTGAAATCAAAGCTGTATTTGTGAAACAACAAACAGTGAAGAGCTTTCTCTTGTTTGTTAGTGATTGTTTTTGATGCTGAATTACAGTACTTAAAATGTTCCTTTACAAGCTTTGTTAACCAAATTAAAAGTACTGACAACAGAGAAATACTACAAAGGTTTTGACAGCACAAACTTCGGCTTATTCTGCTATTTTGCTTCAACCGGCCCCTGATGGTAACCATGATCATTCATGCCAGACTCTTTAACAGATTCTCATCAATGGACAGGACTCAAGAGACTATTTATTCATTTCACAGAGGTCAAACAAATGTCCTGGTAAATTGCCAGTCCAGGGCTACAAAAATAAACTAGTTACAGAAACAGGGCATGAGTTTGAATTTGAAATAGTAGTCTGAGATCTTTGACTTTTCTTCTAGTTACCAAGAGATATTACTGCTACAGATCCTCTCGAAGAGACCCTACCAGACAGATTATAACACATAACAGCAAGGTTACCAATTAGAATATGCAAAAAAATTAAAATCTTTCTTATATACACAGACTTCAAAATCATTGGTTAATAGTAACTATTTGCTAAAGACATCTCTTGTGCAGGACGTAGAATTTCACCCTAGATTTAAATAGAGATTTGAAATAACTGAACATATTTTAATTTAGCAAAGATTTTATTAAATGTCAGTATGTTTCAAAATCCATTTTAAGACTGGATTTCAAAAGAGAGATTTCATTATACATGGTTGAGGCTTGAAAAAAATTACGTATTTCACTCTCCAATGAAAGCACAACCTCATTTATAATTGACTGAGTATTTCTTCTTCAAAATGAAAGCGAGCTAGCTAATGAAAAAAAATGTGATTTGTATTTATATGATAGTTTTACGGTATTAAATACAGTATTCCTATATAATCTATCATGCTGAGATACAATACATAAATGATTATGTTGTGTTCAATGAAAAGGAAGGAATAAATTCTTAAAGAAATCAAATATTGACTATACTCTAATTTTATGTAATTTATTATGAACCAGTGACTACCTACATTTATTAAAACAGCAAAATTCACTTTAGGCTAGGTTGTGTAATTCTTGCTTCAGAGGAATATGATGGTTACTTTTTATTGAAATTGATTGAGATTCCCAGCTGGGATTCCATAAATTAATATAGCTTACTATCTTTTATGGAAATATGACTCTCTGTGCCAGCTGAGAATCTGACCAAATGAGCCTACTTTTCTAGACATATACTCACCAACAGTAGCTGTCATTCAACAATATAGCTCCTAAAATAAGGGGCTATTATTATGGCTGAAGAAATAAAGATTCTCACTATCAAAGTATCCATTACTGTTAATTGCACCTTCCAGCCATGCTGGGAAAAAATCCAGCAACTGCATATGCAGAGGGAATGAAGAGTGGCAAAGGCACTGTACAGAACAGAGAACAAAGCAGGAGCACACGCTGCAGCTGAACATGGGCACTCCAGGCACCTTACGTGTGTCCAGGCTCATCAAATGAAAGCACAACGGGTTCTGCAAAAACTATCAGAAATACTACTCTAATTTCATCTCATTATCAATCTGTGGCGTTGTCGGCAGAGCCATTTACTGGTGTGTACTCCTAGTAACGCCTGGATAAATAAACTAGGAAAAAATATGCTATTTTAGGGAAATGTAAATTTTTGCCACATATAAGAATGTATTGATAACATATTTTGCATCATCTAAAGTGCAGCTATAAGACTAATAAATTGTCCAAGTATTTTAAATCATAGGAAAAAATTTAAACTACAGCCAACATTTTCAGTGAAAGTCAATTTCCTGCTGAATGACTAGCTCTTTGTTATTGACTCTTACAATGTGTCTTACAAAATACAGCAAAAGCAATTTACCTACAAGTAATGCAATTGGCATGTATACATGCCATTTAGGTCTGTTTCTAGATGTTAAACCAGTTTGTTTGATCAGGTCACCAACACGTAATCAGCAAGCTAATCATCACTGTATTTTAATTAGGAAAAGAACAGAAATGCAGTTGCTATGCTTTCATTTGCAGCAGTCATGGAAACACACCTTATAATTTCCATTGACTCCTTCCAAGAAAGGCGAAGAAATACAATATACACACCAGCTCCACCGTGCTGGGTCAAACCCTTGTCATTTTGTGGGCTGGGACTTTATTTTTTAAATCTATCTTAGACTAAAAATAATACTGACTAATGCTACTATAGATATATTCTATGTACAAACAGGTACATATTTCCTAAAGTTACATGTCCAAGCATTTGCAAACATAAATGTAAACACTGTCACGTCCCAAGGAGATCAGAGGTGTTCATGCATCTACACCAGGCTTTGCCTTCCAGGTGCAGCCCACGTACAAAACCCAGCAAAGTTTATCCAGGCACATATGGGCACACAGAGCTTTACCTAACGGGGGCTGGCATCAGAGCCTGTGCCCCAAACACCAGCAATGACAAGTGCTGAAGCTGGAGGATCCATGTACAAATATTTTTCTAGGTTTCAGGCAGCTGTTACCTTGTCTAATTCACCCATCTACCACCTGATCTTTGGGACAAATTCTGTCTTCTGCATGTTGGGCTGTCTTTCATTTTTTAAATGTCAAAATACATTCGGCTCATGTCATGCCCAGAGCTGGTATATTGTAACTGATAACTAAAGAGTAAGGCATTGTACAACATGAATAAGACCAACTTCCAAGAATAAGATCAAAATTAAGTATTTCTCAGTTGCTAGTTTAAACTCAAAACTGGAAAGTCAAAATCAATTATTCCTGTGGCCATTATAAATTATTATCCAAACATACACTGGGTCAAAGAAAACACTAAAATGCAAAGCCATTACAAGGAGTTATAGAGTAAATTCTCTCTTCTTGACTACTTTATCTAATTACTTACACATAAACAGACAATAAATATTAACACATTTTCAGACTCTCACAATAAAGAGTACAGGGAACTAAATATTCTTGACAAATGCAAAAACATTAACTATGCAGGCTTACGTTTGCCTGATTTGGTCATGTGCCAGCAAAAATCTCCAGCTGATACCAATAAATTACCTCAGCTAGAGAACTGGTTTAAAGACTTATAGGTAGATTATCAAAATTGACTAGCTCCTCTATCTAGGAAACAACCTGCACAAAACTTCTGCACAAAACAACCTGCAACTTCTTACCTGATTTAAAATACTTAAATGTGTTTTAAAACAACAGAGTTTCTTTCAACTCTTTTCTGTGAGAGTGCTTTTTTTTCCCCCCAGTTGTTATTATGTTCATATAATACCTTCAACAGTCCAAATATAGGTTAGTCAATTACTTTAGTACCATGCTTTACCTTCTGCATTTCTTTTAAATTGTTGATTTAATTTAATAGTATTACTCCTATTACTTAAACTAATCATGTTATTAAGTACTTGTAGGACAACATGAATTATGTCTACTTTTATTTCAACTGCACCAGGGTTAAGGTCCCATCCTGTTCTGCTGAAAAATCCTTCTCAATAACTGATGATTAAATGTGACTTTAAAACCAGTAGCCATAATGACAGAGCAATGAAAATCCAAAAATTGCTACTATTGAAATTCATCTGAGTGTCACAGTGATCTGACAACAAACAACTCTGAGATATGATTAAACTCTTTAATAATTAAAGCAGTAAAATTTCAAACTTAAGCAGTTTAAGAATTTAGATGAATACTTAATTCCAGAGATAGTCTAGATGTTTGTCTTCTCAATTCAGCAATTCTTTTCCTATTAGCGTTTTGTAAAAATGTGATGCAATATAAGGAGAGGTCATTCTGAAATGCTTCAGATTAGCTAGATAATGATGAATAGTTAAGAATTCCCAATTGCACTAGGTAAAACCTCAATTTCTAGTCTTAAATGGGGGTACTTTATTTGAGGAAAATTAAGTCTCTATTAACTCATTCTCTATTTTGCATGAAGCCCTAAAAATTTTTTTTCCTTTATAAAATGAGCAAATAATCACTGCTGTACACAACAGAGGGTTCAGAGGAGTTGAGTACTTAACTTACGCACTTGGTACTTATTCCAATTCATGAATATTTATTGATATGAACACAAATCTCAACTCCTTTTGCAAACAGTAGATAAACAAGACACAGTAGAAAACAGTACAACTAGTGACAGCAACGAAATAGTCAATGTGGTAGCAATCTGTATGGCTTAGTGGACACAGTAGTCCACTTTGAGAAACCACCACTTATAATTTAATACAAATAACAGTATCCACTGAGGAGAGGCTGACGAGTGAGCTGCATGTGCCTTCATGGAGAAAATTACTTCTGATTGAGGCCACTTGCCAGCACAGTGTGGGGAAATCCGAGCTGTGCTCCCTAATTTGTACCAGATTTACAGGCACTCAAGGACATATTTTTTAGCACTGTTATTAAATGCTAAATAAATAAATATTCCTAAAATATCATATACTGTAACGTAAATGCAAACATATAGATGCAAGCACACAAAGACAGCTAGCTAAGTGCCAATCCCAACACAGTGAGTAACAGATGCTACCTCAGCACTTAAAAGGACAGGGCACATTTAACAAAACAAAACCAGCACTGCCATAATTTTAACAACACATAAGAGTGAGAGAATGAACCATCAGAAAAGGATTTACTCTCACTTAACAAAAGACACTTTTGCTACAATAAACACTCCTCTTAACACAAATTTGAGCATCGAACACTTTGAGCACATTAGTCCTGATACATCAATGCTTGACTCCAGTTTTATAGTACTATAACTGTAATGAAATAATTGAAATTCAATAACATTAAACTGGTTAAGTTCTGTAATAATTTCTCATAGTCAAATTCATCAGAGTTCGCCCTAATGAAACCACTTAAATGCACACTCAAATTAAACACGTGCTTGATACGCTTTCCTGTCCAGTGTTTTGCACTTAAAATGCATGTATTCTATAGTAGAAAAGTATTATTGAAATAATTATCTCATGAAAATGTGAAGTGGTTAGCTTCCTTCTCACCTACCAATATTCTCCTGCATTCCCACAGCAACAACATAAATCAGTTCTCTCAACAAATTAAGAATGCCTCAGAAAGCCTACAATACTTGACAGTGAGTGGTTGGGGAGAGGTTAATGAGTATAATTAGTAGTAGCAGCATTAAACAGTAACAACCTCAATAAATCACAAGCCTGAAATTCACTGGATCAACTGGATCAGACATTTTGCATGTTCTGTGGGATCCATTCAGTAGTTCCTAGGAAAACATGCTGCCACATACAGATTATCCTTAGCTTACGGTAAGACCGAGGTATGTGATGCTCTCTGATTAGAGAGGGAAAAGCTTCAGAAAAATCAATCCATTTATCTCCTATTTCGACATGAACATTCCTACAAAGTAGAAATTATTATGTAAGACAAGCAGCAGGCAAACACTTTCTATTAATTCATGTTGTACGGATTTTTTTTCTAAAAGTTCAGTCAGAAATATTAAAAATACAAGAGAGGGTTCAATGTACTTAATTTTAAATGTGGCAATGGGAGTGAAGACACCATATGATAATTCAGAGTTCTCTTGCTCTTGGGAAGTTTTCCAGACTTCCTCAGAGACTTCTCCATCCTCTTCGGTCCATTGAATTTATTTATTATTTTTGTCATGGAATTTATTAGTCATTTATCTTAACTAAAATATTTCTGTCATTCCTATTACATTTTGAGCTATATGTAAGACATGCAGTGCTGCCTGTGCACATTCAACCTCTCCAGTCTGTTTAGCAGATTGGCTGAACTTCAGAACTTTTGTCCAGGTTGGAAGATTGCTCCAATTTGTAAACAATTCCTTACATCTTCATTGGGGCATCCGAGCAGAATGAACCATTTCTCACTTTCAAACTGGGAGAAACTATATGACCATGACTTAGTGACAAACTTAATAAAGGGAAAAGAAATATTTTTTGGACATCGTAAATCTATACCAATCTGATGCAATTGAGTTTAACAGCAAGAAAAAGGTATAAAAGTATATTTCTGTAGGAAAAAAAAAGTTATTTTTAAACACGTAAGATCTTCCTGCAGCCACTCAATTTTAACGTAAGTTGCATCAGGGGATCTGGTAGGAAGGAAACATTTTTATTAATTTTCCCCTTATCTGTAAGAAGAATGCTGATTTTTTTTTTTTTCATTTACGTTCCTTGCCTGCAGGTAGCAGACCAAGAAAATCATATAGCAGAATTTTTTCCTTTTGATTAATTTCTTTCCATGTGTTATGTCATTTCTTATATATAATTGATTTCAGGTTTTGCTTGTAGCTGTACATCTTTTTATATCTGTACCTGCTGCCTTCCTTCAATCAAGAAAGTTGAAGGAAATTACCTGAATTTTGTTAAGTTTATTAAAAAAGGAGCTCTGTGAATATTTAAATTGAGTTTTGAAATGGTAATACAAGAAAGATATTAGAGAATTTTAATAGTAGGTTCAATTTGACCCACAGACTATTGTAGAAAGGGTCAAATTTTATTCAAATTATTTCTTTACAAAAAAAAAAATGAACTCTTTGATTTTATTAAAGTAGATTAATATTCTTCACTGCTAGGTCTTTTGGCACTTTGGTGCATGACAGCATTAACTGTGCTTGTATATGAACTTTTCAAAGACCTTTAAATGTTCCAGTAATTTGGAACTTCACTTTCATTTATCCTCTTGTCTTCTTTTCTCTTACCATTATCCAAGAGGCCACAACAAAATTGACAGTGCCCATGGTCAGTTTGCTCTTAGAGCCAAGGCCAGAATATTTCCAATCAATAAAAGTGAAATGATGAAAAAGGAACCATTGAAAATATGTTTAGGGAGACATTCATTTCAAAAAATAGTGTGCAAGTGGGCACAGAACATGAACTGAGAGACCTTTGCAGTTAAATATCAGACCTCAGTTTTCAAGCAGGGGCTCGTGCCAAAATACATGTCTTAATTCTACCTACACTTGTAACAGCTGCACAGCAGATGCTCCACAGCAGATGCTGCTCTGTGTATTTCTGCTGATACAAGGGGAGAAAGAGCAGAACAAAGATCAAGAGGAGTCTTGTGACTCAGCACCCTACACAGCAGCAAGACAGAACTACCACAGTACCAGAGTGCACCAATTTCCAATTTTCCTGAAGGGAATTTTTGACTAAAGCCTATAAAGCAAACAGTAAGCTGGACATAAAGCTCTCAGAGATGCATTTGTGATCCTTTTAGATAACTTTTCATCCTAGGAACAATTTTACAATAGTAGTTTATCAGTAGTTTTCTTAAATTTAACAGAGTAAACAAGGAAGTTTTCGTGCTTCCTTACACAGAAATATTACCCCTGAAGCATTTTTCCCTGAATTATGATATATTTTGTCATTTTTAAACCCATCATTTATTTCTGTATAATTCCTATCTGCTAAATTTTACAAAACAAATTTTGAAACTACTGGTAATCTGATTGAAAATACTGGCAATATCATTTGCCCTATGATACACAGCTCCTTTTGATGAAAATATGTTCCAGTTCTAATGTATTATTTTAGCTAGGTAAGTGTGATGTTCATATTTAAAGGCTTAAAAAAAAAAAAAAAAGAAAAAGAATACACCACTTGTGTAAGAAGATAGCTTGTTAATTCTGTGTCCTTCCCTGAAATTTAATGTAAGAAGAAAAAAAGGCATAAGTTATAACTTTTTCTTAACATGTTCATATTATTTTTTACAGGTAAAGTATTTTAAGATTTGATATTCATCTTTCTAATAAATAAAAACCCATCATCTTGCATCTTACAACAAAGTAGATAAAAATTAAAGGTGCAATTTTAGAACAATACCCAGACTCTCTTTTCAGTTTGTTGTACTACTGGAGGGTTTTTTTTAAAACTCAACCAAAGAGAACGGGGAATAGACACATCTACACCAACACCTGTCATACAATGTCTATGGTATGCTGCTCTAAACAGTCCAGGGAAATCCTCTGAGGATTCAGGATCCAGAAATTTTCAGTGAATCCTTTCCTCCAGCCATAGCAAACTGTGATACTGGAAAGTAAGAGGACTTTCTTGCCATGTCCTAATCTCACCATTCAGAATTTCAGCCGTGCAGGGAACACACTGCTCATTACTCAGGACACCTTTCTCTACAGCCCATCTCCTTCACCACGTACTGCTGTAGCAAAGCAGTTTCCAACATCACACCCCAAATAGGATGCATTTTATCTTACACATGGCCAAGTGATATTTGGAGCTGAAAGCTTTTCAGAGCCATGAAGGCAGCAAAAGTTCATTCTGCTTCCAGCTCCAGTGCTGCCCTTACCCCAAACACAGGACTTTGCTGGCAATCACATGTGTAGTGAGTGACACATACTGGTATTTGCTAATCACTGTTCTCACTCACCTGCTGGAGAGAAAAATGTGATGCAAGTAGGAGTACTTTGAAGCCACTAATGATGCTGCTGCAGTGTATTTAATGGCCAGCATGTTAGCTACGATGAAAGAGGAACCTCACATCAAGTACATTAAGGGATCAGAGGAATACATACTCATTACTTGCTGTAATTTTACATCCCCAGTTTCAAGACAAAATACTCACATTTTTCTCATCCAGCAAAGACACACTATACTGCTGTAGAAAACAAGAGGGTCTTTTTTTCTTCTGTTTATTTAATATTTTCTAAGTTTGTATGTATCTGAAGATTCTTCCTGTTCATCTTTTGTTTCTAGCTTCATTTCCTCAGATGGACATTGACCTCTCATCTCCGTACACCATCATGCAATTAAATCAAAAAAAGCACAAAAAAGTAATCTGGACTTTTTAGGTCCAGAAATCAGTAATGAACCCATGACTTCTCTCTCTGCTTACTATTTCTCTTGAAATTACTCTTGCTTTTTTCAACCATATCTTTTGCTTATACAAATTAAACAGAGAATACTGCAGAAAAAGAAGCCCCTGAAGACAGTGCAAATTTAATCTCTAGTAACATGACCAAAGTTTTGTATGGAAAATTCAGTGCCAATTTAGGTTAGACCTCAATAAAAAGTCAACACACCTAAGCTGATTCATAACACAACAACACAATTAAAGGAAAAACAAACACAGAGGGTGATATAAAAGACATGAAAAACACACCATGCTTAATGTGACTGCCAGTTCTAAAGTATCAGGAAAGAGAAGCTGAGAAGTTAGGACCTAACTAAACCACAAACTTTATGATCTTTGTCTCACAGATATGTACTAGAATGCGTGGTAATTTAGCTTATAGAGGTTCTTTTAATTTGATAATAATATGACCTGTTAAAGCAAGTTCTCCTGCTTAGGGTTGCATCCAGGTGGGTTTTGAATATCTACAGAGAAGGGGACTCCACAACCTCTCTGAAGGCTGTTTCAGTGCTCAGTTATCCACAAAGAAAAGTTGTTTTTCTTTACATTTAGATGAAACTTATTGGGTATCAGTTTGTACCCTTTTCTCCTTTTATTCTGTCATTGGGGACCACTGAACAGTAAGGTCCCATCCTCTCGACACCTGCCCTTAATTTATTTAATATATCTCCCTCTCAGTCTTCCCTTCTCCAGAATAACAGGCCCAGCTCACCCTGCCTTTCCCCATAAATGAGGTGTTCCAGCCCCCTCAGCATCTCCACAGCCCTCCTAGTGGACCCTCTCCATTAGAATCAGAGGTTCTTTGCTTTTCCTGAACAGTGAGCCCAGAACTGGACACAGCAGTCCAGATGTGCCTCACCATGGCTGAGGAGAAGGGCAGGATCACCTCCCTCACCCTGCTGGCTCTGCTCTTCCTGATGCACCCCAGGACACCACTGGCCTTCCTGGCCACAAGAACACACTGCTGGCTCATGGGCACCTTGCTGCTCACCAGGACTCCCAGGTCCTTTTCCCACAGGGCTGCCTTCCAGCAGCCTGCACTGCTGCAGGGGGTTATTCCTCCCCAGGTACAGGAACCTCTACCTGTCTTTGTTGGATTTCATTACGTGTCTCTGCACCCAACTCCAGCCTCCCCAGGTCTCACTGAATGGCAGCACAGACTTCAGGTTTATCAGCACTCCTCCCAGTTTTGTACTGTCAGCAAACTTGCTGAGGGTACACTTGGATTCTTAGAGCCTTGAATTTTAAATACCTACAGGATTTGCTATTTTTAATCCCACAATGGGAGTTTATTGATATGCTGAGTAAAACTGAAGGCTCTCAAATTAGAACTAAATCCTTAGATCAGATTGTAAAATAAATCAGATTGTAAGTTAAACTAATAGAATATATTCTAAAAAAACCCAAATAATCTGAAAAAAAAGTCAGAATAAAATTATTCTATTTGTATTTATTTATTCTAGCCACAACAAGTCAAAAATTGGGAACTAGCAAAGTCCCTCCCATCTACTACAATCCCAACCTGATGACCCACAGCAAAGAAACATTAATGCATAATTATTTTTCTGTGGATATTCAGATTTCATTTTTTCCACTAAACGGTCATTTATGATTAGTTACAAAAGCAGTTGATGTAATTTACAATAATGTATCATAAGGGTGAAATTTTAAGGGTGCATTTTGTGTAAGGTTGTTTTTTTTAAAGATTCTTCAAATTGCAGTATTATAGTAGCACTTATTTTGTTAACTAAAAATATAATGAATTATTAATCTTCATCATCATATACATCTTACAAACACCATGAAAAAAACCTTGACTTTTAACATCATATCTCAGGAATTTGTAATTTAATGATACCATAGTCTAGGTAACATACAGAGTGGGATTTTTTGAATGACATTTATAGGTCATTTATTTCTCTTTATACATTCATGTATATAAACCCCAAAATACAAACAAGTAAATTAAATATTTTGAAATAAATTAGAAGTGCATGTTATAATGTATTTTAGTTTTTTAATATCCTTGCTCATTTTTCTTCTACTTTAATTTGATTCCTCACTAGTAGGAATTACAAGGTTGCACAAAATACATTGTATGTCCCCCAGAGTTGGCATAACCTGCTGGTTTTCTGAGTTAATCACTAATTAATAATTTGAAAACAGAAAGGCATTATGTCATTTCCAGACAATGAGCTTTTAAATGGTGCATGTTATGTCCTAGCCTTTTCAGTAAGAAAAAGTTTTTTCCTCTGGAAACCAGATGGCTGGTAAGTGTTATTATGAGACTATGCAAATCTCAAAGCAATAAGCATGAAATCAAAACAAGAATTCATTCTTCTCTCCTCTTATCATGATTGTTGTTTTCCTGAACCAACTTATGGAATAATACAATTGGATGTTTTGGCAATGATGAGTTGATAACCCATCTCCTCTTTCTTTTTTCATAGCAAATAGTTCTGAAAACATTTTTTTTTGCCTATACATTTAACCTTCCTAATATCTTGTTCTCCGTGCCAAACTCAAATGAGGTAATCTTATTCCAGGCTAAGTCTTCTCAGTACTAACTTACTCACTTGAAAAGTTTACTGGCTTTACTACTAAACTAACTTGATTATAAAAATATTCTTGACTGACTTATGTTTTGGATTAGCCAATTTTTTCCTGTTAGGAATGAAGACCAGAAGAGTTGTTGGGTTTTTTCTATCACTTAAAGGGGTAAACACCTGCATATTCAAAGTGCTAGCTCCATTTTACAACTAAAACACTACACTTCAAAGAAGATTTTCAAAGTCCAACTAATACAACTGCATCACTTTACAGCATTCTATTCTACAAAATTTGCAGAGTATTCTGAAAAATCTTAAATTTCTAAGGCTGACCAAAAAGAAAACTAAGAAACTGAATATGAAATATTGAATTCCAAATCAATATTTAGAAGTACCTTAACTGATGAAACACACACTTATAAAAATTTCCCATGGAGCTAAATATTTTGAAAAGTGGTACAGGAAGACACTGTTAAAAAAATTATTAAAAAATGGTTGGAACATTATATGTCTTAGTCCTATTTTTTATTCTTGTTTTTTTTTTTAATTAATTCTTGATATATTTACTGCTAATAAATTTTAGTACTGAATTTCATCATTTTGTATTTTAAATCCTTACACATAGCATAATTTATGGAAACATTTCAGTATTCTTACAACATAATGTTTCCCGTCTGTATTAACATGTTAGAATATTTCTAGCTACTGTAAGGTTGTGTCATTTTATAATGCAAAAAATTGACAATTATGTAAAATTGCTATTGGTTTATCATGAAATAATGTCAAAATATGACTAAAGAACTAATCCACAAAATAAATTGAAACTCTTTTCCCCAAAAGACTTCTTGACAAATGTAGTTCTCCTTAATGAAAAACAAAATCATATTTTTCAGTGTACTCTCCAGTAAATAATTGCCCTTTTAAAAATCTCTTGCCATAGTTACTAACACACCTCTCTGATCTGAGTGACGCTGTGTGAACAAGGGGTTGGACAAGAGAACTTCCAGAGGTCTCTTCCAACCTCAAAAATTCTGTGATTCAGTGTTAATACCAGGAGATGCTGCACATTTTCTCATACTGTCTTACCAGGATCAAAAACCAGTAGAGCTCTCTGGAGTACTCTGGTATATTCTAGGCTTCCAACCCCAGCATCAAACAGACTTAAAGCAAAAAAACATAAGAAGAATATCCTTGAATTCCTCCAAAACCATCAGGCCAAGAACGAGTGCTCAAGTGAGCTTTTAATTAGGCTCAGGCCTTAGCACCGTCTGTAGCACTGAGGCCACAGTGACAAGGATCTCCCAATGCAATCAACACTTCCTGAGTCCTGGAGGGTTTGACTGCATGTTAGACAAGCTCTTCACCTTCCCCTTAGTTTTAAACCAGAACTGCATTTCTCCTGTCTGCTGCTGTTCTACCCTAAGCTTGTGAAAATCGCACTACACTCTTCCTACATGCAGAAGCACATGGTACAGTATCAATCACACAAAATCCAATGTAGCATTTTGTTTAATGTTGCACACGGTATTCATAGAAGAATAATGCTTAGTTAACCAAATTTGGTACCACTTAACTTGGTGCTTAGGAAAGCCAAATACCATGCCACTTCTGCCCTGGAAACACAGAACTGATCCTCTGATATTATCATACTTTGCCTGTTTCAGTTTTAGAGCTCAAGATGCTGTTTTTACACGTCTTCCTTAGAACAACTGCTCCTTAATGGAAGTCACTTAGAGCATTTTGCCTAATGCTCATAGAAAATTTTTCAGTTTCAATTTATTCCTCTTCATTATAACTCTGGTTCTAAAGACATGTTTTTTCAGATGTTTATACCTTCAAATACTAACAGCCTTTTGTCATGACCCTTTAAATTATCACCTTACTAAAAGGCAAGTGTTCTTACAATTTAATCTGCCTCACACACTACAGTCTAAGAGTTACTCAGATATCTCACTGCTTGATCCTCTGAGCACCCTTCTCTGTTCTTTCTTACATCTTCCAGTACTAAGATGAGTAGAACTGAATATAGCATGAATTCAGCATATAGTTTCTGCTTCACAGGGATCAAAAAGGCAAATGACAGCAAATATTACATGAGATTGTCACGCCTCAGAGAGCTTTGAAAAAAGAGCAGGAATCCACAACACTTTGGAATACAAGTATCCAGGTGGGGGTTAAGGTGGATGTTACTCATTACAGAGACAGACAACCAACTCAAGTGAGTTGCACTCAACAGTGTCAATTTCAAGAATGCTTTTATAAGAAGAGGTTTGTGATCGAAGTGTAAAATATAATAGCAATATTGATAAAAATGGTTAGCCATGTTTAATAATGCAGATGGAAACACCAAAAAGTAGCTCACTGCACTGTTTGTCACAGGCTGCATGACATTGTGTTGCCATATGGTAACAAAAATTTTTCCAAAAATGACTAGATTTTCGAGATGGACATGTTTATAGAAGAGACATTACTAAAATGTCTAGAGCCTGTAATAACGTGAAATGTCACCATGGATCACATTATATTGCTACTTCTGTAGGTGAAGATTGAGAAAAAGAATAGTGGGTTCTTTTCCCAGTTCATGCCAGAGAATTTGAAAATATTTAAAGACTTGCAGCATAAGAAAACCAGAACATGGAATGGCAGGCTGAAGCAGACATGAATTTTTACTGGTTAACAATTTTCTTCTATGCTTTGTTTTCCTCCTCCTCCTCTGCCATCATTGCCACTCAATTACTAGCAAATACAGTGGTTCAATATTCCTTAATTTAGAGCATTTTACAGCCAATTCATATATTATGACTATCAATAATATTAGATTACTATGTCAATACTACTGGAGAACTATTGTTATCATGCCACTGCCAACATGTAATTGCTATTTATTTAGCACAAATCTGCTGGATATGTTTTTTTTTTCTTTTTATGCATCCTTTTGAGGGTTTTCTTGATGTCCCAGCAAAAGAAACACTCACAACAGCATTTTTTTCTCATCATCAATATCCAGGCTTGAAATATCCTTAAGGGTTATTCTGTTGCCAGTTAATGTCCTCAGATGTCCTTCCAGTTTTCCCTGGCAAGCAATATCAAATTTCAGGGAGTTGCACACAATTCAAACCAAAGTATTTGTGTCTTCAACAAAACAGGTAATACCAGATGAAGGGAATGGCTTTGGTTTTTAACTTAGAAAAGAAAGCAACCGAGTGAGAGGAAAAGTTTGTGATGAGAAACTTGAAGCAGTCTTCAAAAAAATAAGCACACTTTCTTCCCTGTTGCCAGACTCTCTCATGGTGCTCTCTTCCTCATGTCCTTTGCAGCTGTCCCCATGACATTCACAAACCATTGTGCCTAGAACCAAATACTTTTCAAATCTCACACTTCGTGGGGCACAGCCTTCCAATTATAAGATACAAACACAAATATGCCACATTTGGTTTAAGCCTCAGAATCAAATATACAATAAGGCAGGAGAGCCTACTGCTGCTTGACACTGACAGGAGCACTTTGGTCTAGACCCATACAGCTGATTTATCCCCATGTATATGCAAGACTGCTTAGAAAATATAATTTGCTAGAATCAAATACATAGAAAACTGTTTTAGAGCATAGCTCACACTTAGTATAGAACTTAGGACTTACATAACTTAGTACAGAACTAAGCTATGCTGTATTGTAAATCCACTGATTAATCATTATTAAGTTAATTTATATTTTTACCAAACTTGTCCTTTAATACTTCTATTGTTGGTTACTTCTTTGCTCTGGCTATTACATGTATACTCTAGAAGACTCAAAACCTTGATATTTGTCTTTAAAATCATAGATAACATTCTTGATGGACAAAAACACATGTAACACCAACAAGTTTTTATTAATAACGTCATCACATGAGTTATATTAAAGGTAAGATAAAATGAATAATATTAGTAGAACAAAAAAAGGTTGACTTCAGATATATTTTGAGAAAAATGTATCAGGGACAAGCATTTTAAAATTAAGCCCTATTATCTGACTGAAACAAAGCTATAGAGTGGGAATTGCAACATGAGAAATCCTTGTAAATATGTTCTTTGAACTAAATGGCAAAAAGGAGATCAGATTGGTTTTTAAGTATCTTGGAAAATTGTGTAGCTAAGTACTACCATGCTCTTACAAGAGACTTACCTTAAAGAAAACAATTTCTGTACTTTTAAAAATGGAGTTTTCTACAAAATAAAATTTTGTAGAAATGATTCCTGGAGGTAGCAGAGATGGAGGCATGACAAGAGAGCAACTTTTTAAAAAGGTTCAATGGCTTTCAACACAATCAAATACAAAATTAGCAGTCTGCTACTGGTAGTGCTAATACCAGCCATTTTAGTAATTTCTACACCCAGACTAGAAGCAATTAAAAATATGAAAACTAGTAAACATAGCAGATACATCCATATCTTACTCCCAGTAAAAATTACCACTGGAATAAAAAGAATACCGGGTGTTCATCCTAACTATCAAAATTCCTTCACTTTGTAAAAGGCTGGAAGAGAACATTTTGCATTTCTTGATCTGATCTAAGCATGGTTATTTATAATGCAGGCAAATTCAAAATATACCTTGATATACTCAAACTGGTATCAAAAGTCTATTCAAGACTCAGAATAATCCAGGGGAGAGATTTGCTGTCAGTCTAAACATCTTCTTAAGAGAAAACTGCAGGCTCATCAAGATGGCTAGAAATTAACCTGCCAACTCCAGACTGAAATTATCTTCTTGTAAAGAATACAAGATCTTCATCAACTTCAATGTAACAAAACCTTGGTTAAGACACAAGTAATGGGAGTATAAATAGGAAAAACATTCCTTCAGGTGGTTGCTTTTGGGGTATGTAAGCACAGATAAGCCTCTTGCACATCAAGGTTTTAGTCTGAAGATGGATAATAAGATCCTCTCATTACCGACTGTAGTTGACAGTCAATAAAATCACACACAAGAAGTTCAAAGGTAGATCAGTGCATATATACCTACACTGGTGTTTCTACCCACTTCAACAACCACAAGCATGACTATGATGAAGGTCCTTGTGCTGCAATGAATGAAAACAGGTCTCTGAAGTAAATAAAATACTTGTTGACTAGCCACTGGAAATTATATGATAGATAAAGCCTTGCAAAGTCCCTTGATGGAGGCTTCTCTCTTTTCACAGAACATTTTCAAATTTTCTTTCCCTCATTTTCCTTGGGTTTTATTTTTCCTTCTATTTTGTACTGATTCTTTAGCAGCTATTTTTTATTAAATGCAAATATTTACCATACTATAACCTATATTGTTTCATGCCATACTGACTTCTGTGGAATGTTTTATTAAGTCATGGGAACAGCATTACCCAAGAGAAGAGACTAAATTGATTGTAGGAAGGTTTATACATTGTAAGACTCATAAATAGTCCTTACAAATTCGGAATCATTTAAAAATCTCTGGAAATATGAAAATAATTCTTAAGATACAGTACTAACATTTCTAATTCATCTCAAAGCTAAAAAGTATAATATTTTTCACTGTCAAAAGAGGAAGTGTGGGGTTTATGCACTAATTATAATTGCTTACTGTTCTGAGCCAGATGTGAATTCTTTGGGATCACAGGGTTAAAAATAAAAAACAAAAAACCACAGCCCCCCTCTCCCCCCTCCCCCGAAATAATTCAAGTCTTTTAATCTTCAAAGGTGGATAAAATGACCCAGTTTACCTTACAGCATCATTTGGGCACCAAACTACATAGGATTTTTCCCAGTAGAAATGAACCAACAGTTCTATAGCCAAATTTCCAGATCTGTCCTACGCACCACTGCAAGTGCTTTTCTTTGGTGGTGTGCACATACTATATGCTGACAGATGTTATGAAAAGAAATTCTTATTTGACGTTTCACAGGGAAAAATTTTTTTAAAGTTATGAAACCTATCCAGTAAAAATTAGGCCATTGAAGACTAAAAATTTTATTTGAAAATCAAAATTTTGTATAAAGAATTAGTTCTCTACCTGAAAACACCAGTAGTTTATTTATTTCTTTCTGTTTAAGACAGTAAAATCTATAATCTGCTGTTATTAAGTCTTCTTCTAACCTCTGAATCACAAAATCTTCTAATGCAAACAAGTATCTTAGATTGTCACAGGGAATATTCCTGCATCCAGTGTGATTGCATTGGTGATCAAGAACGAGACGCCAAGAAAAGGAAATTAAACTATAATCTGTGTTTTGAGGGAACATCAAGCACTTTCTAAGGGAGGGCACACATCATTCTGCATAAGAGTTGCACCACTCCTTAAGTATCCAATAAGTCCCTTTTCATTGAAGAAACCACTGCTTTGAATCACCTGCCTTACTAAATATGTGCTCTATTTTCCCAACAAGCTGTTTAAGAATCTCACACCCGCTTGTAGCTTCTCGTAGCCTCAATTTTGTTCAGCCTTACCAAAACCATTACTGAAGAGGACACTGCTCTGAACAATGCAAACCATCCTTATTCTGTTAGAAATACATTTAACATATCCCTTGAAATATTTATGTTTACAACCAGCATGCCAGGGAATGACAATCCACACTATGCAAGAAGTTGAAGTCAGAGAAAAAGGAAAACAGACCTGCAATTTAAAGACTATGCATCTATGGTGTCTTCTGTTTCCACAGAAATCTGACTTTTGGTATAGTATTAGCTGTAGTCTTGAGGTGTTTTTTTTTTTTTTTAAGAACAGAATAATAATGCCTACTCCATCAAAAAATCATAAATTTCATGACAGAGACCTAGGCATTTAATTCCTATGTGCTTTCCTACTGTAATTAATAATATTAAGCAAAAAATTTAAAATATAAGATATCTAACTAAAATCAAATTAATGTTCAAATTACTGATCAATCATCAATCTTTTCTAACTCACAAATAATAAAAAGTGCAATTCACAAAATACCCTCTTACAATCTGACTTCCCTGACTGGGCTTTTCACAGGAAACTTTAATGCTTCATCTACAGGAGCAATAAAATAATTATCAAAAGATATCCACAGGATTGAAAGTCAGAACTTCCTCAGGACTCGAGAGGAAAAGTTATAATTCAGTTTTACAATATGGTTTTAGTCACTGCTACCTACACAGAACTGGTGTATTAGTATTGATATTAATGAACCTCTATGTATATTTTTTTACATACATTAGCATACAATTATCACTGTTTGAACTGACTTTGGCTTATTTTATTTGCTACTACATAAATCTTTAACCAGATATTATAGCTTAAAGCACACAGGCTGTTCATCTCTTGGAAACATGCATACAAAATCCCGCCCATGGAACTGTATTGGTCAATACATGACAATTTAATACAAGTATTGCCACCTCTTCAGTCACTCTTCAGCTTGCAATTCCAGACTGAAGCTTGGATACACAGTAACGACATTCACCTATATTTAAATATATGCTTTGAGCCAAGTTTCTATCCTCCGAGGCTCTGTTTCAAAGGATAGGTGTCACTTCTGGAAATCTAATATGGCAAAGGTAACCAGCGACACTAAAGTTTCACCTTTAAATAACATTTTCCTTGGCTTGTGTTACTATGTGATGCTCTGTAGCTGCAGTGATTCAGTCACTTATACCTGGTTCCATTACAGGAAAACATTACATACAAAATTTTCCATAAAAATTCTATTTAATTCTAATTGCTAAATATACTCTGTATTAGTTATTAATATGTTTCTTACAAAGGAATACTGGAGCAGCCTATTTTCCACTTTCAGTCACATAACATTTTTTCAGGACTACAGAAGTTCAAACAAAAGCAAAGGAAAGGAAGTAAGTTCTTACAGATACTGGTGGCCAGTTCTGCTTACCAGTATTGGTGACCAATCTTTTGCTTACTGTATGTTGCACTACGTTTTAGGAGAAATCTTCTGGAGACAGGATACCTCTTGGATTTCTAAATCATGGAAATATTTGTCTGTTGAAATACTTTGGTTATAATTCACCTTCCTTTGAATAGTAAGTCTTCCCTTCAATAAGCTCACTAGACCTGGACAGAGGAATACAGCTTGTTACACTTCTGAAAAATCAGCTCTAAGTTACTATCAGTCCGAAACGACCTTACAGAGCTAAAGCAGAATTCTTGGTATAGTTAATAAGTATGATTGATCCAAAGCTCATAGGATTTAATAATAAGAGAGACACAGAAAGCCAGTGTTCTCAGAGCTACTCTCACACAGAACAAGAGCTGTGGCTGTGCTCTTTGGATTAGAGCAATTCTATCTGTTTATCTCTAAGCACAAGATGGATGTACAATTTGATGACAAGACATTAGAAAGCATCATGAAGACATTACTACCAAGTGTGCTCCAGTGGGTACAACATATGCTACTGAGATACCAGCAATATGATATAAGGATAAGATATTGCCCAGGGAAATCATTTACTGAAGGCAGATAAACAAAGCATGAAGTGTAAAACCCAATATAACACAGTTGCTGTTGTAGAATAGTGGAAAGTTGACTAATATAAAACAATGCCTCAGTTTCACTGATCTTCATTTCAAGAATATACCAAAAAGGCTATGTTATCAAAATAAAATTATTCCAGCTTCTTGTGTGACCAAATTTTAGTCACAACTGGAACAGTAATGGGACCCAAAGAAATCCAGCAAAAACAGTTCTTGCCTCCTAATTTGTGCACTTGATACAGGGCAGATTTGTTCAGCTAAGTCACTAATCTCAGCCAGGTCCTCCAAGGAGTAAAGGCATACAGTGTGTGGCACCTCTCTTGAGGTTTGTGACACCTCCACGGAGCTCAGAAGTAGTTTTTCAGTACTCACCAAGTACCCTGTCTTTCTTCAACTCAGTGTAATTCATCATTCTCTGAAGAAACACAAGTCTTTAGCAGACTAGAGGGAGGATGTGGCCCAAAATATTTCACACAGGGACTCAGAGTAACCTGCTAAGGCAGATACCTACATTTCTAAAACTCTGAAACCTGTACTTGGCATCTACAGTGCTTCAGTCCTTAAAAGGAACCATCTACTGATAATATTTGTACCACATTGTAAATGCTGAAAATTATTTTTAAAAAGATGAAAAAGAAAGAGCTGCCAATCTGTCAAAAACTTGGCAGGCACATAACACTGAATGAGAGAAGGCTTCATAGAAGGAACACATCTGGAGTGATATCTGTGCTTGCAACTTCCCTGTAAACAACTCTTTCACTAAGTGACGGTTTTGCTTCAGAAATTGAATCCTTACCAATCCCACAGCCACACAACAACTTTGATCAATTATATGCCTTTAAGCACTTTGACACTGGATATTACAGAAATGCAAAGACCTATTATTACTCTCCACTTTGTGCTAGAAAATATCACCTAGTAGGAACAGGGTACACTAAAATCCATAGATTACAGTTAAGTGAAAAAAAATTATATTTGCCAATTCCATGTTCATTCACCAACATCAGAAACAGCAGGTAGAGTGTGTTTATGCTTGAGTGATATTTCCTGAAGTATTAACAAGTGTGCTGAATCACACAATTGTAAATACTCATATTTATTACAACCAGTCCTAACAGCAGATGAAGCAGACAAAATATTTTCACTTACTTCAAATGCTGTTAAAATCTTTGTGTTTATATGAGAGTAGGAATAAACCACAATGGTCATGTGGAAAGATATCAACCAGTAATAACCCAAACCAATAATAAGGTCGCAAGATGATGCATCACACATTTCTGTCTGATTATTCAGCTGTCCTGGGATCAGCAAGTTTCTACTTGTTTAAAATTTTGTTCATCAGAGTCTACTCAATTTGCAGATACAATCATTTTATCATTTTTCTTCTGCAAAGTATAAAAGCAAGTTTGTCAGAATCATTGTCTCACCATTAATATTAAAGCTCTTCATTATCTCTTCTGACAGAACAGAGCAGTCTTCGAACATCCTAGGGAAAATTCCAACTCATTCATAAAAGTCAGAAGCACAGCAAATACCATAAGATCTGGACATAGTTTTCGAGACCAGTGAAAAAATGGTATTTTGGCCACTGTTCATGAAAGGACAGGAGTTACTGCCAACAACTACGTTCATCCCTTGTCTCTACTTAGCTTCACAATTAGGCCCAGAGGTGCTTGCTAAGCTCTGAAAGTAAAGAGTCCTAATCTACAATAAAGCTTGTTTATGAACCTGTCATAGGAAGCAGTCAGGTTCTAGCTCTCTAGGTCAATGCATTTGACAGGTAAGCCCCACAAAATGTACCTGTGGAAATTTACTGCCTGTCACAAAGTACTTGCTAATCAACTATGCTACAATTAAGCTTGAAACATAAGCTTCAAGCTTATATTTTATAACTGCTGGGCTTTTTCATGAAGCTTTACTTTAAGAAAAAAGTGATCAAAACTTTAATTTTAACTCCAGAAAAGTAAAGCATACCAGTGTGTGCTACTGAGAATAAAACAGGGCTTCTGTGGAACAGTAAATCCTCCTGATTTTATAGTACAGAGAATGAAAAGTTCTGTATCAGAATGACACCAGGAACAGAAGGTAGAAACTATTTATTGAGGTCTCTGATCGGATCACTGAAGTGAGCTCTTGTCTACCCAGCAGGCCAGTATGAAAGGCGTAACTCAGTTCACAAGTTAAAGATCAGCAGAGATGATCTCCAGTGAAAACTTCTATAGTCAAGCTTGACTGTTGAAAAAAGAAAGAAAAAAGTATGTTCATAAACTGGTTGGTAGGTATGGGTTTACCTTTAGGAATCAGCATCTTCAGCTATCAGTAAAAGTGGAACCCAAATCAAACCTACAGCTATTCTAGAAAGCATAAAGTAGGTAGCAAGTGTTCCCAGCAGACTGGATCTATGGTCTCCCACAAAGACAGGCTGAGAGCCTAATGTTGTCGCACAACAATAATGTTATTACCAAATATTACATGTATTTGTCTGTTAGCTAATAGGCCACCATACTTAAGAGACTGTCTGAGCTTCAATTAAGGTATCGCTAGTAAAAAATTAAAACTACTATTCTTCTCTCATGGGCACAAACATATCAAATTGAGACTTCCTGGGGGAGAAGGAGGATTTGTTCATTTTACCTGTTTTCTTACCTTTCATTTCAAATCTAATATACTGACTCAAGAGGGCATCCTGTAAGACGGGTAATAAAAAAATTCCTACGGTCTCTAAAGTATAGTACAATAAACGTTCTAAATTTTGACCATTTGCCGTTTTTCCTGACTTCTTCTTCATCTTAAAGGACACATACCACAATAAGCTATGCTGATCAAAACAGATCTCTTCATGAATTTGAGAACTTAGGTGGGTTTAGACAGCAGTCACCCTGTTGTGGGTCTAAAAGATATGTCCTATTTAGTGCCCACCTATTTCTAAAAGAAAGTCCTTTTTAGTGCCTACCCCACTGAAAGTTTTACCTGAGAACTGGAGATGTATGACTTTAGTTTCACTTTCAAATAACTATTCTCCAAAGGAACTATAGATCTTGGGGGATCTCGGCTTTGAGTCCAGTCCCCCAGTTGTACTGCCATCACATTATGGTCACCTTGTAAGCCTACAAGTAACAGTGACTTTAGATATTCCCTTCTGATGAATTTTAAAGCCTTCACACAGACCAACCTGAGCTCAACAGAACATCAGATTCTGATGGATATCATAATTTAGGGACCACTCTGTATTTACAAATTTTGTATCTCTACAGGAATGAGTACTGAGTACTCTCTCTCATAAAATCTATTTTTCGCCCTTTTTTTTTCTCTAGGGAGTTGCAAAGCATGGATATATTGCTGTTTCTTTGAACTTTATTACCATTAAAAAATCCTAGTGACATTGTTTTATATTCAGTATTTATTTATTTATCACATTGATTTTATTATTGTATATGGGGTCTCAGGGTTTTGATGATAATGAAAGGTGCTACATACATAAAATAAATTTCTCTTAGCATTCACATTCAAAAAGAGACCAGGAGTATTGCTGCTTTCAGGTTGGATATTCATTCCTCAGCACAACTTTTCCTTTACAGTGTGCATATATGCATGTATGCATTATATTTACATATTCCATACTCATTCTTGGGTATCCAGATTATCATGGTAACATTCAGTGCCCAGCAAGAGCCCACTAAGGAAAACAGAGAACTAGCTAGTTGCTTACCTTTAACACTAGGTAAGTTGACTCATTTCCCCAAAATGCTACAGCTTTTCAGAGTAGGCACTGGATTGACACTCATTCAGTAGAAGATATAATGGATAAGAATGGCTAATCAATTAGAAGAGATTTGAAGAAAATGACCACAGCACATTAAGATATACATCACACTCTGTGGGAGCATCTCTTCCGTCCCTTGAGTATAAATACTGTAATGCAGTAACTACAGTAATAAAGAAATTATTTTGGTTTCTATTTCTAGCAGCAACTGAATAATGAAATTTGAGAAGCAATAGCAACAGTTTGTAGACCAATAAAAATGAACTGCAACTTCCCAAACAATTGTCCCATCTTTCCATTACTTGACGCTGCATTTCCTTAAGCTACATGTAGATAACTTCACTTCCCCAGACAGCTTCTTTTCTCCTCTTTCCTCATATCATTTCCCCATTCACCATACACATACAAAATTTTTCTGACTGCTTTTGTACATTCACGAAAATTCTAAAGCAAAGCAAATCCGAGGTGAAATGGCTGAATATTACACAAAAGAGAGAACTATTACTGTAAAATCTTTCCAGTCCCTTCTCAGCTTTCGGATTCTCACAAACTCACTAAGTGTCTGCTCATGTCAAATGTGCATACTTCTCAGTGTTTAAGATTAACTATATTTGGGGTTGAGAAATATTTTTATAATACTGAAATATTCTCAGATATGCAGGTTTGATATTTTAATATTATAATAATACTATTAAGTTATTGTAATATCATTTAACGTCATATTGTGGTTAATATGAAACCACATACAACATTTCTTCTGAGACACCTTCCTACACCTTGGTCTTCAGTTCATAATTTAAGTACCAAAGTCCCATAATTATTTGTTATGCAACTTACTCCTTCTTGCTATAACTCATTTATTAAATTGTCCTATTTATTATCATAGCTAATTGCTGCTTGTCTGAACACCATAAGTACCCTTTAGTCCCTTGTCTCTAAAGTATGCAAGTGATGTTTTCAGACAATTTGTACCATAATTTTAAAATACTGTACTAAGTACATTTAACAAAAGGATGGAAAATTATTTTGTGAGTAATAATTTCATTATTTTTTCTCAGCACACTTGTCGTCTTCATAATGAAACACAGGAGAGGAATGTATCATCAAAACCCTTAAAATTCTTATCTAAAATTGATTGAGAAGAAAAGCAGTGGAAACAAGAAAAAATTACATTTAATAGTTCAGTTAACATTTATCAAAAGAAGAATTCAAATAGTATTTTGTTTCTTGATTTGAAAATATTTTCGGGTTTACAAGACTAAGTGCAAATCACTGAAGCTAAACAAAATAATTTTTAAATGGAAAAGTTGCTCTGCATAGAAATTCAGGCAACTGTGCTACAGTCATGATGCTAAAATGTCATCTTGAAATGACATTTCAGTGACACATCATTGAAATTTTAACATATTTTAGGTTTAGAACATAAAATAGACTATCTTCACCTTTCTGGGTTTGAAACAGGAACATTTTTTACTATTTTGTTTACAGTTTTGCAAATTATCATGCTTTCCCTGTCCATCAAAGCAAATCATCTTAACTCCACTAATGAAGTAACTAGGAACACTTCAACCCAATTTACATTCACAGCATTAATGGATCAGACTAGATTTCAAATTATTCATCAAGACTCCCATCTCAGGACTATGACTGAATCCCCTGAAGTGTTAAGCTTCACGGATTATCCAGTTACCAAAAAGTAACCAAACATTAGATGAATACATTATTCAATTATACATTTCTAAGCATAACTAAGTTTTCTGTACAGTCATAGAAAAGCAATGGTATTGTATTTATTAGTTTTTGCAATCAAATGGAACTAGTATCACAAAGACTTAACAGTCCTGTTCTATCTAGATCTATCTTTCCAAAGCAAATATTTAAAGGATATTTCTTACACTAATCTGAGTTCATGCCTGTATTCTTTACTCATGAGGAAAGAATCAGAACTTCTTTAAGAAAAGCGTCTACATAAAGTTCACTTACAAAAGTGTATACTTAAGTATAGAGGTTCTAAGGCATATAAGGAAAAAAAGTTGCAGCTGTCTCTTAAACAAAATGCTCATTCAAGACAGTATTCTGCCTTTTGCAAAATTCGTGTAAGCAACAAGCAACCAATGTATCTGCTACACTATTTACGTATCATTACCTACTATTTTAAACAAAGCAGAGCATATTATTTGAGCATCCCAGAGTGACTCCATCCATTGCTGTCTAGCAATGTATTGTTATTATCTCCTTATGCTGACACCAGCAGGCTGCATTCCCAAAACAGGCTGCCCTACCCCTTCTACTTGCTCTTGAAGTCATGCTGTCCTCCTTGCTGGATTAGCAAAAGCTGTGGCCATCAGGTGAACTAGATAAAGAAATTTATTTGAATTTATACTGAACCATGGGGAATGGGGAGAGAAGCTGGTTTTCACTTGGAGCAGTTTCTTCTCCCAGTATGCTCCACAGACACACCAACATTTGTGCCATATGTGAAAAGTGTATGAGCTAACAGGCAAAAGGAAGAGGACATCACTCTCTGTCTCAGTAGCATGCTGGTTTAAAGCAAATCTTGAAGCAGGGTGCAAAACTGAAAAAAAAAATAATTACCCTGTAAATCTGTTTATTTTCCTTCCCACAGAGGAATCTAAATAATTAGTTTATTTTGGATGCCAAACAATTAGATAGTTGAAGACTTTTTGCACTAAGAGTGACCATAAATCATCTATTTAACTGCCTATGAAGTGATTCTTCTGCAAACAAGCACATGCTCAAATTTATTTCCATACAGTCCTCTAGCCTTTATAAAATGTGACACATAAGTGTGTCCCCATTTTTCCATAAGCTTTTTGGTGAAAGTAAACATGCTTAGAAATTTATTTAAAAAAACCACAAGAATGCCAATTTCAACAGCAAATTACTTTCTTACTTCCTTCTGTCTCTTAACAGTACTGCAAAGAATTCTGTAGAGTGAAATTATAAATAGTAATTGTAAAAAATTGTTAAAACTGACAGTGGCGATAGCAGAAGTAATTTGAATGAATAGCTTATATTTAATGTTTCCTAAAAATGTGTCTATGTATTAACAGGTCGCTGTGTGTTAGCACATCTTAAAAATGTTAAGATATTTTTCCAAGCAAGACAGTTCTGAAGGTAGAATTCTCAAAAAGTTCAATTTGAGAATGATTTCTGGGAAGTTGGTTCTATGTTTTTCTACAACCAGGTTGACAACTCACTTTTAATTACACTAAGGTCTATTTAACATGACCACTTAGAAAGTTCTTGTTAATCTGTCTGCTAACTTAAGAGCAAACCTAGACCTTGAAATATGTAGAAACTTTTATTTCAATAAAAGCATTCAATAATTGCAACACAGAATAATGAGGTGTATTTGGATACTGTAATTCTAGTATTAGTTTATGAAAAAACCAAACACATAAATTTTCAAAAATTTTCCCATATTTTAAGCATATTTACCTCCTACCATATGGGTTGCATTTTTGGTCTTATAAAGTGAAAACTGTCTAGATTACCAGCCTTAAAGGGTGAATACAAAATCTAATGAGTTCCTCACTTAAAGGCATCCCTCAGGGGTCAATATGGCTTAAGATCTTCATTAATGGCTTGAACAATAAAACAGAGTGCCCCCAACAAGTTTGAAATAGTATCAAATTGGTAGGAGCTACCAAGACACACTAGAGGGCGAGGCTTCTAGAAAGGAGCCCCGAGTTGTCAGAAACATGAAGTTCAGCACAGGCAAATCCTAAACTCTGCTTTTGGGAGCTTTTGGGACAGATAAATCTCAAGTACCAGTACAAGTTGGGGACGAATGTACAGGAAAACAGCTTTGCTGTATGAGCATGAACCAGCAGTGAGCTCTTGCAGCAGTAAATGCCAACCACACCCATGGGTGTCAGCAAGTCTGGACAGCAGGCTGAGACTGCTCCTCTCTACTCAGAAATTGTGAGACACATCTTAAGTGCCGTGTCTAATCTAGGGTTTTGCAGTACATGATGGTTTTGGAGTGAGTCTGGAAGAGGAGCACAAGACTCCAACAGGACTATGGCAAGGGAAAATCAAGACAGTTGGAATGTTCAGGTTTAGGATGAATTCTTCCTGCTGTCTTCAAATACCTAATGGGAGATTCCAGAGGAGCAAAGCCACACTTTCCCTGGAGGTCCATACAGATAGGATAAGAGGCAAAAGCTACAAGACATCGAAAAGGAAATTCTGAGTATATGTTAAAGAAAAAGAGATGACAGTGATGAACGTAAAACTGTAAAACTAGTTCCTAAAGGAGGTTGTGTAATCTCCAGCCTTGAAGACAATAAAAAGTCTGACTGGGAACCTTATCGAAATAGGTTCTGGTTTCAGCAGGAGGTTGAATTAAATCATCTCTGGAGGTCCCTTTCAACCTAAAATATAATGATTCTATTGTTTTATTCTCAGTTCTAAAGTGATCATGGAAACTTGGTCAACTTCGAGTTAAACATTTATAAAGAATAAGCTTCAGACCTAACACAAGCATTCAAATGCTCTTATTAAGATCATGGCCCAGCTACATAGCATTTCACAGGTTCATTGAAGTAACTTGGCTGTAAATAAAAAAATAATTAAATCTCACACTTTAAAAAGTATTGGAGATTCAGTTTCATATGTAGAATTTCTCACAGCACACAGGACAAATTTAAAATCTAGAGCTAAATTTCCTTTTGCTTCTTAAAATCTGCAAAGATGCTGAGGGAGTATCTAGGAAAAAGAGATATATCTTTCCTCCTTAATAACAGTACTAACTCACTGCAGTATAAGTATCTGTGTCCAGATATTTGGGCATAAACTGCACTTTATTTTTTTTCATTCAATGTGAAATCAGCAAAAGAATTCTTGTTTTCATCAATTCTACAGGCATGCAGACAACTTTGCTAACATGCAAATTTAATGACAAAGATACTTGTTTCATCTTTACATTTAGACTTCAGGTTTTAATGGCATTAGGAAAGCAAGAGGAAAATTAGCATCCCCAGAGCTGTTCATCTGCTTCTCTTTCTCTCACCACAACGGCAAGCAATGGAAGGAGCAAGATTAAAGCCCAGAGTATGGATATCATTTTAGAGCTATTCAAACACAGAGAAGCTAAATGATCATACCTCAGCTGTATACGCCTATTGCAACTCGTGTTTCACTTCCCAAATATACTGGGTTTAAAACAGAGCAGACTGCAGTTTTGATAACATCTGCTACAACAAATAACAAAAAAAAAAGAGTGTGAAGTCTGATGAATGTTTAAACAGAACATTTTTTATGGATCAGCTAAATCTTTTCTGCTTTTTAATTAAAAGTAAAGAAAATGGAACTTAATTATCCTGTAAAGATTAGCTTGTGGGCATCTTCCTGTAAATTACTTCTAATTGAAAGCAAATTGTCAAGTGACATTCAAAGTACTGTCCTTTAAAACACAGCTGTTCTGTTGCTGATTTCAGTACATTACAGTGCTTTCTTGTTACAGTAAGGCATATTTGAATATTTTAACAATTTGACTGGTTTTGTATGGATTTCCATTTAGTGTATCTTAATCACATTTCCTTCTCCAAAAATCGGAACTGGTTTTGTATGGATTTCAATTTAGTGTATCTTAATCACATTCCCGTCTCCAAAAATCAAAAGAAATATTAGCTAACATTTTGTACCAAATATCCTAAAATCATCTCTCTCTACCTCTTATTTTGAAGCTCATTGGTTAATCCCTGATTAGCATATGGCATGGGTAACTGGCTAGTAGCTTGCTACGTGAACCTTTGTACTGCTGAGAGCCAATTCATTAGCAAAAACATTTTAAATATTTGAAGCAATTTCAAGTAGCTTTATTGTAACAACTACAAACTGAAAGTTCGCAATCGTTTTCTTTCAGCCATTTATAAATTCTCGAGATGATATTCTATATAGTTTCATGGTAGAACATTATCAAATAGCAAGATAAAACTATGATATATTAATATAAGTTTATCAAATATATTCAATCGCTTTGATAAACCACTTAAATGTGACTTATCATTCCACTCAGAACTGTAGCCTCAACCCAAAAGCCTGTTAGTGCCCTTTAGTAGATCTTCCTTAAAACGGTAAGATTTCATTTGGATGGATTAGGTTTCAGTCTTCTCCTTCTACTCCAGAAAAAAGTAATTTTATCCTACAGTCAGAAAGCCAAAAATAAACAGAGATGAATCTCACATTTCTACGAAAAATCACCACAGCATTAAGCATTTCTAGTGTGACCCTTCAGTTTTTACAAGCTTTATTTTCTCCCAGACTCTGACTTTACACACTTCTCTGCAGCAGTGAAAACAGATTCTTAAAACTTTTCCTATTGAAGTGTAGTGCTTTTACAGCATTGCTTGAAAAGCATGACTACAGCTGAGAGGTGATTCAAGAAGGCAACGTGTTTGGACACATTAGTTTTAGACAGCGAGTGTGTTTGCATATTAGAGCTGTGACATGACCAACTGCACAGCTCACCAGCACAGAGCTGATGCTGGGCTTGAATCCCCAGACTTGGGAGAGGGAGCTGGAAGTGACTGCTCAGGGTATCATTTGTTTTTCCTCAGAACTAACTGCACACACAGCTTAACCATTTTGTAAGGAAATAGTGGTATCCCTGGGGATCTACTGCTTGTGAACTCCCCTATAATGTTTCCCTTCCTCTTTTCATCTCCAGAAGGTAAGGCAAATGCCTTGTGGCTCTCAGTCAAATTCAGACTCATGTGTGCTTCTAGGGGTTAATATTTGCCACACTAGAAAGGTATTTATAAAGATGCTATGTTATCACTGGATTGCGGAGAAATTACTCACTTATCTTATTTAGCATAAAGTTGTAAATATTAATCTAAAATAATAAGAATAATTTTAAATCATGATTTTAATAAGATCTTATTTCTGTTTGAATTCAGTATCTTTGGTTTCCTATCAGGCTATCAGGTATCTGAACAGCTTAGTAAAAAGCTATTAAAAAAATAAAAACCAGGCAGGCAAATTTTTATTGCTTTTTAGTTTCTGTTCTCCAAATTTAACGTGGCATTTATTTTCATCCACTTTAAGTAAGAATGATATGGGAAAGAAAATTATCTTGCATTATGTCTTAAAGGAAATGAGATGCATGGTTATTCTTATGTATTGTGGAAGTAAAATTAGAAAGATTATACCATTCTGCATAAAATGCTCTTACATCCCCAAGACATAAAGAACATCCCCTGCTCTCAAGCAGTGGTTTTCAATCTCATCTGCAGGTTGCACTTGAAGAACATCCCACATAATCAGCAGCTGGTGTCAGCTCAAAGAACGCAGCTATGTCCTCACAAACATTACACATTGTAAGCTCTGCAGTAGTCATCTAGTACAAGAAGACAAAGAGCCATCAACTATTTGTCGTTGATATTAAATTTCAAAATTTATGACACAGCAAAACAGACTAGTAGTGATTCTAAAGAACACTGGAAATGGAAACCAATAAAAATCTGTGCAAGTAATTTATTTAATACCTTTGTGAAATTACAAACACTGGGAGAGTTGATTTTGACATGGACTAATTATTGAGGCTTCTTATTGCTTCTGGTATCTGGAGACAAACACATGTGCAACCAGGGTATGCCTCAGCAGCCTCATCAATACTGTCTATGAACTATGCCAACAGACTGCTCTGTAGGTTACTCAAATAAATGCACAATAGATTACTGGAGCTGAGCCCACAAAGAATTAAAGACTGTTACTCTCCTAAAAAAATTCCTGAGAAGATCACCTCAACTTAATGCGCCCTTCTGACTTTCCTCTTCAATATTTCATTTTTTTCCTTCCTTTTTCAATGTGATATCCAGACAGGCACATCTAGTGCAGTGCACTGACAGTGCAGATAGGGGGAAGCAGAAGCTGAACTTCATGACTTTAATAACCAACATTTTTAATGTTTTAACTTATAAATGTCTTATTGGTTTCTGCAGTAATGTTCCATATAATCCTTCTGCAAGATTGCTGGCATTTACGTCTATTCTAACATCTATCATGAAAAGAAGACAAGAAACTGATAATGCACATTAGAGGTTCTCAGAAAGTTCATTGAAAGTTCCTCTAGGACCTCAGGTGAAGTATTGTTTCTTAAGAGACATTAAAACAAATATTAACCAAAAAAACACTCTAAAAAAACTCCAAAACAAAACAAAAAAACCCCCAAACAACAACAACAAAAAACAAAGCCACAAATCCAAGCAAACAACATCAACAAAATCCACAAACATGTCACGAAAGACCAATGTGCCTACCACTGAATCTCAGGTACTCCTGGCAAAAAAAGGATTTAATAATTTAAAAAAAAAAAAAAAAGGCAACAAAAATTTTAAAAATCATTCAAACCTCGTGGAGTAGATGAGGTATTAAAAGAAGACTCCCCAAACATGTACCATCACTCAAAGTAGCACAGCAAACTGGTATATAAATGATGCCAAATGGTGTGCATAACCATAACCAAATGTGCCCTAAAATCCTTGAGGAGTCTTCTTGCAAAAAAATACAATTAACACAGGATTCAAATTTCATTTCTCTGTGACAAGCATGACACATTTTACCCCCAGTACTTAAACTTCTCCCAACGGGCACATCATCCCTCTTCAATCATGGAAAAATAGAAAGAAAAAATTTAAAATCTTTTAAACAAAAATATCTTAAACTAAATTCAAACTTTAGATTTTAGACTCATATGAAAATTTGACTGTAAGTAAATTATATCCACTATGGAAAATTAGTTTACTTTTTTTTATTACATTCAGGGCCAACAGTAAGTCTCACAGTATAGCTGCATTTTTCATACATGGATGTTTATTTGGTGCAGGAGTAAGGAGCAGGTAAGTCTCACAGACCTACCTCCCTAGTATTGATCCTTCCTTCTCACTAAAGAGGACAAATTTATGGTTATGTCTTCCCTTTCCACAGGGGATTCTTTAGTGTGGATATAAATCCAACTATAAAAATATTAATAATTCTATTACTATCATTACAGTCATTATGATTCTTATACATTACTTGAATTATAATGCTGTTTTAAGAACATTAACAGACTTATAAAATCATAAAAATATTTTTCTTCTTTCAGTAAATGGAAACAGATTCTTTATGACATTACAGTATTTCCAGAGAGATGTCACTGTGAGGAAGAAGAGTGTCATTAGACATGAGTGGGTAGCCAGCTTGAACATCTCACAAATCCTATAAGCCAAGCTCCAGGACTGACCTACAAGGTACAACAGACTTGGCCATTCAGCTCTATCCACTGCTCCCATTTTTTTTGAAACAAACAATTGAGGCCTTTGATCTCTGCAAAAAGCATCAGATTTTAAAAAGGCAAACTCCAAATATTTTCCACAGTTCTCCTATCCAGACATCAAAAAGCCAGAAACCACAAGTAGAAGCAACATAAGGTGAAGCAGGTCATTTCAACAAGTGTAGTAGTTTTCATAAACAAAAGGTAGAGACTAAATCCCAGAACTTTCTTGGGTTCTTTGGATCTGGTCTTTCAGATAGTATTTCTGGTGTATCAGTCCTGCCTCAGACACTAGTACAGCAGTAAGGAATAAGTAAGCCTTGAACACTGTTTCATTAAAGCCAGGTCATTGAAACCCTGTATTATATCCAAAAATGCACTGATAAACAATTCCACATACAATTGTATTTCTGAACGAAAATGAAGCCTTCAAATTAAGGCATGTCTACTGAAATTTGGTATCCCGCATATAACTAGGATATAAATATTAACAAACAAAATTATTCAAGATTCTGTAGTAGAGGGGGAAAATCCCCCCCAGCCCCGAGTCAATCTCAAAATGCAATTAAGACATACAAAAATCTTAGAACTTCTCTTAACTTCTTCAAAGTAGGCTCTCTGGAATCCTCCTATTAATCCTCCATGTAGGCACACACACATACATGCACTATTTCTGATGTCTCGTTTCTTGATTTGAAAAATGGGAGATAAAATTTCTCATACACAAAATGAACACTTACTCCTTATCCTATGGGGATTAATGAGAAGACACTTCCCTGTGGGACTTCATGCAAATGAGAATTTGAATTTTGGGAAAAATTTAATGTTAGTTAGAATTATTAAATATATTCAAGCTTTACATATGTAAAGATCAGTAAACATTTTTTATCCTGAAATACCTATCTCTTCAATTATTTTTAAACATTTACCATTTGACTTTTATGCATGAGATGGATACAGAGAAAAGACAGATTTCTTATATACGTTACAATACTTAAAATTCCACTTTTATTTAAAAACTGAAAGGCAGTTATGTCAGATTCTAGTACCTAAGATAGCCAACTCCTATCTGTATCTTGATATTTATATCATTACATCACTCATATTATTATTATTAGGTGCCCAACACAATGTAACAACACAGCATAAATTATTGACTTGATTGGAAAGTGATCTTTGCTACACAAGAAAGCAAAAGCCCTCAAGTAAGATCTTCAGCAAATAAAAACATATTGATATAAAATAAAAAATAGCTACATTTTTATTTTTTCATATGTTCAGGTTGTTTGGTTTGAGGTTTTTTTTAACATGATCCATAATACCAGGATAGTCTCTGTAAAAATAATGAAATTCAGCATAATGATTTTCAAGGTAGCATTACATGGAAATTTCAACTGGATGGGTAGAGAGAATCTGAAATTCACATTATCCTTCACAAAGTCTTCTATTGTACAGAAACCTGGAATAGGCCATTACAAGATATTTGTCCCCAACAAATTCTTGCACTTTCACATCCACTCCTACACTGTGGAGATTTTCCTATACCATTCTTTCAAGCACAAAAGCAGTAACAAGCTGCAGTTTGGCTAGTTATATACTCATTCTCAGACCTGAGGCTGAAATACACTCAAGACTAGAATATGCCCCACATGAGCTGTAGGGAATCCTACTCTAACCTTCACAAATTGCCAAAAAGAAAATACTTGTTTTCAGTGTTTCTTCCTTGGTCATACCTCTTAGTTACACAGTAAAAATAAAAACTTAGCCACCTAAAACCAAAATTTAATCATAATTCTTCAGTGTCAGTTTTGCAATACCTCTAGAAATTACTAAGCATTCGAGTACATTTTAAAAAATAAAATTATTTGGGTTACACATGCTTCCTGAGCTACTATTAACTGCAAAAAGTTTGTTATCATAATACCTTTATTATAGATCAGTGTCTGTTGTTTATAGTATCAAGTTTAAACATGTAAATCACTATTTAAACAGATATTCCCCATACCTTTACTCACGCAGATGGGCTGCCTTAAGAAAATTCTTTTCAAAAACAGAAGTTTTCACATAATTCACCTCTCAGACTCCTGGGCTATGAGAAAAAACACATGCATCCAGCACTCAACCACGTGGAAATTCCTCCCCCTTGGAAGATGGGTTTACATTCACAGACAAAATTTTATGTACTCCTTCTAGCCATGCAAAAGTACTTACTATTTTGCCACAATCTTCAAGAAAAGAATATGAAATTATATAAATCACACCAATACACTGTATGTGTGAATACATAAATGCAACAAAAAAAAATATAATTTCATCCCAGATCACACAAATTACATAAATTCAGCGCTTTTGAGAATGCATGTGGCTGCTTCCCATCCCATTTCACCTTCTTCCAAAACTATATCTTTTAGAAATTTTGATCTGTAAATATCAGGAAGTAACTTCCCTTTAGAAAGATTTTAGGCAAAGAAAATCAAGACAAAAATTGCATTTAGTTTACCGCTTCTTCCTTTTATGATTAATTTGGAAAAAATCTTCAAGTTTTGTAATTATTTCTATTTTTTCTTCTAACAAAAGAAGTTGCTAGATTTATCTAAGTTCTTATGTACTATGTTGATCAACAATTTAAGTCTATTCCCAGTATGTAAGCAGGTAACAACTGCAATCACAAACATCGCCTGCTATTGTTCTAAGTAATCACATAAAATAGAATGTAACTGACTTCTCCAAAGTTTGAGTTCTCTAAGCTTTCTCTCTCTTCATGAGCACAGTAATTGACAGCTTAAGTAGGACACTAATATATAAGAACAGTCTTGAAAGACAAAAAAAAAAATCACTAAGCAATTATACACTCAGTAACTCCAAACTAGCATGCAGTTAACAGTCATCCTTCCATATAAGTGAGAATACATAAAATGGAAAAAAGTTCAAAATTGGTATCTACCTTGAAAGTATGAAGTGCTTGTAGCAGAAGGATCACATTTTAAAAGAACGAAAATATATGGATGGACTGCGCTCCACATCCCAGCATGGTGTTCTGGGTTCCAGATACTAAAAAATATCCACAACACTCACAAAAAACCCCAACAAACCAACAAGCAAAATCAAACAAACAAACAAACAACAAAAAAAGCCCCCAGAAAGCCATACACACTTCAGAGTTCAACACTGATCTGACTACCAGTCTGATTTTTGGGCGCCTGTTTGCAGATGCGGTAGAGTTATCAATCCAAGCAGACACACAATCCGGGTCCAATGTCACTTCTCCTCATTATGTTAATAGTTAATACATGCAAATGAAAACACTCTAGCAATTTGATTTCTTTGAAGATAGTTTGCATATTGTCTTAGCCATAATGACTGTACACTTCTCTCAGCCTCGATTTATGCAAGGGTAGTTTAGTTCATTTTTATCAGCTCAAGTTCATTTTGGCTGCTACTGGAATGTATGTGTGTGTTTCTTTTTTACCTTTCACCTAATTACCATTCAGGTACCATAAGCAGATTTTTCATGCTATTGGTGTTTTTCTTAATTAAGAAACAAATGAATTCTCCCTAGCAAAAAAGATGGAACAACAGAGTAAGATGCCAGAGGCTGATGTTCTGCTTCTTAATTGAAGCTGCTTCATTGTTAGGTGTCTGCTATGAGGGGGCAGAAGTGTCAGGAGTTTACTGTGAATAGTATAAAAATAAAAGCACAAATAGTACTTTAAAAAAATACGAATTAATACAGAAATATATTTTTACTAGCATAACTCAACTACACTGTTCTCCCTTCCTTTAGGAGAATAGGCTCTTTAAGTGTAAATTATTTTTCCCATATGGAAAGCCCCAGGTTCTAATCCCAGCCCAGAGTGATTTCCTTTCTTTTTCCTTTGTCTATTATCTGCACCCCGCTTGTGTGCTCATGTTGTTCAATTAAGGAGGTACCTGAATTTACCAGTGAGAGTAATTTTGTTTCTTTTCGTTCACCCTTTCAGCAAAATAAGTCTCTCTTGCTCTCTCTCACTCCCTCATCCCCTCTCATCCCATACCCCATGAGTGAATCTCCGTTTCTAAGTCATGCTTTTTGCTTCCTTTCAGTGCTAGGTTTTCAAATGCCCTAAAAACACCACCACCACCACTTGTAAGAAATTCAGGACAGTATGCTACTCAGGACAATATACTCCCACTGTAGTTTAACAAGAAATTTAGAACTTCTAAGCATCAAGGCCTTCTAGGAATGTTCATTCTTCTTTTAACACACTTAACATCTTTGGGCATCTTTTAAGGGTCACATCCCCCTAAACCACATGGCTCGTACCCCAGGGGTAAATTGGGATTTCAACACTGGCACAGAGAAATAACTTGGTCTTAGAGTTTTGAACTGCAACATATGGTCAAACATCAACATTAGCTTCACAGCATAAATGCAGAGACCACCACTAACATCAGTTGTGCAAAAAACTGGAAATCAAATATCTGACAAAGATATTTGTCCTACCACTCCTTATGCACACAATCTCTATCTGTTTCAATAGGAATTATAGGAAGGCAAAAACTACAAAATCAGCATCTCCCTGCACACACAAGAAATTAAACTCACTTTTCTATTCAGGCATTTTTTCCGTTAAGTTAAAGGGGAATTGCATGAAAACAATGAGAACTAAAAATATTTTTTAGTACAGTATTACCACAGATCAATTCTGAGATAATTCATATCACAATGAAATGAAGCACTGCATATTGTCTTGAAGACATACAAATAGGGCTGTTACCAACTGAAACTGACCTACTATAGAAAATCTTCCTGTATTTTCTCCATCTGCTTTGATCCATGGTTTTGGACACAAAAAGTACCAAATTTATTTTCTATTTCATCAATACAAATCATTCAAAGAGTTTCATCAGTATTAATACTAAACTGATATACCTGTTGATGTAAACTATGTGTCACAAGGCAGTAATATTTATATATATATATTTAAATGGAAACTATGGAAATGTGTGAAAAATACTTTTTTCATCCCACTTCCTTCCTTTGCACATTTGCTGGAGGTTGTTTTTTTTCTCCCAGCAGTGAAAGCTGGATTCAACACATAAAGAAATTTAACACTATGAGGCTTCTATTTATAAATCTTTCCCCTTCCAGAGAAAAATAGTACAATTTCAGCTTTTTTTCTTCTTAAAATATAAAAAAGATGCTAAACATTATGAAGAAAGCAAAGATTCAGTTTTATTCATTTTTCTACTGATTTTACATATGCAATTCCTTGAGCTTGACTGCTATTTTACAGCATTTTCAGTAAGACAGAAACAAAACCTCCTGTCAGTAGTTTAATTTCACACAGAGCTGTAATCACTGCTCACAAGGAAAAAAAAAAAAAACCTCTGCTGGTAGTCTCCATACAGCAAACAAAAAAACCTTAGCTCTTCACCGACTGGACCCACTTTTTCTGCATCTCTGCTGCAGTCTGAACTTCATTTTTCCTCTCAATCAGTCTCTGACCTCCTCACATGGTGTCCCTGCCAAATTCTTGGCATTGGAAGTGAGGGGGAAGAGGCCATACCATAAGCGTGTTGATAATGAGGAGATAGAAATAGAAAACCAGCTGGATTGTCCTAATAAAGTATGTCTGGGATTCAGAGACACAACAACTCCCTGTTCAGGTCACTGTTCAGCATTTTAACCCTTTGCATTCCAGACTGACCTTTCACTGATCTCCGCTAATTTATTAAATTAACGTTTAATATGAAATTGTACTTGAAAAAAATCACCTTGATTTTAATGAAACCTATGACCTGCTTCCATCTAACTATGTTTTAATTATGTCATTTTCACCTTGCTCATTGTTTTTCTCCTTTTCTGGTATCTTAAAAATGCCAACACTGTCATATTTGATCTCTGTTCTTTTGATGAACTATATCTTGGTTCACTGATGCAATTTAAGAGCTTTCTAAATTTCTAAAGTGAAAAATAATTGTTTTCTCTTTATATCAATTATTAAGGACTGGACATAAAACATAGTTCTAGGAAATCTCTATTTAAGCTGATTTGATTCCATCTTTTACAGTATCTATCTTTAACACACTCCAGGAGTTCTCCACACTGTCCCCGTATTCATTTATAGCAGTGATAAGGCCTTCAGTGAGGACACAAATCAAGAAAGGATGCCATCAAAGTCATAAACAGAGTGGTCAAAAAGCCTTTCACTATTCAGTTTATTTGCTGTTCTTACATTCATTCTCCAGTGACTGGTTACACAACACAAACACAGAATGCTAGATTTAACACAACTAGGAAGGAGAGTCTTCAATTTCTTGAAAATTTGCCACCATTTCCATAACTTCACCATAACTTCAGCAGATTTGCTGAAAAATTTTAGTTACTCATTTAGAAAAGTATTCTTAAATTATTTATAGAAATGGTGACTCTAAGGTTGTAATTTCCCAGCTGTTATGAGACAGCAGTACTATATCTAATGATACATTCCTTAAAAAAAATTCAAGGCAAAACAAACCCCACTGTAAAAATGACTAAATTACCTTTAATTTTTGTAAAGGGATTGTTTTTTGTTCTGGATATATTTTTCAAAAAGGAAAATAATAACTACCTTGCAGAAATGAAACAAATGTATGTCTTACCACTTACACTAATGAGAAAGATCCAACAAAACACTGATATTCAATTTTTAGAAAAGTATTTCATCTAAGGTAAAACGTATAAATATGAAACAGTAGTTAATCCTTCAGTAATAGCCAGCAGAACACTGAGATCCCCATTTTATATTCATTTATAAATACTGGCAACTTTGGAAAGTGCTTTGGACATCATGTGGGATTACCAAGAAGTAGTGCCTTTTCCCAAATTTATCATTCCCAAATTTACACCATTTACCCAATGACAACCACTAACTTCTCCTCATCCGCCTGGTGCAACAAGTGTGCATATAAGGTTTATCCTAATTACTCCATATAGTGAATCCATGAAGGGCCATGTGGAACTACTTTTATATCATTTCTGTTCTCTCAGCAAACTGTTGGCCTTTGGAATCAACAGGGAGACTGCTATATAGGCAGACCAGCTATACATATATATATCTATTTAATACCTTTGTTTCTTATTGCATATGTATATTTATGAGAATGTAAATGTCAAAGACTTATCAAACTCTTATTAGGCCTGGCTTTACATTCATGTGACCAAGGCAAGAGATTCTGTCTTCCTTTTTATTAAGAAGTATTTCTAACATTAGAAAGCTCTATTGTAGAGATGAGTATGGTTAAAATAAACAAAAAACTGTACTTTATCAGGAAAATAGGTTACAAATGCCCTGGGTTCTATTCCTGGCTGTACCAGTACCTGCCTGATAAATAATTTCCAGCCTCTGATTTAAAGTTTTGCCAAAAACTGAGTAATGATATTGACTGTTTTTCAAACAGGAAAAAATCCAAAGGAGCAAACTATTACTTACCAAATTTTAAGAGAACGTGACAGAAGTACAAAGAAATCTCATACTGAAATGCAACAAACTCTGTCTACGAATTCTGCCTACAGGTTACTCTCTATTACTAGCCAAGAGCACAAAGAATAACCTGTAAATCAGTCTCCATTAGTAAAGGATATATGGCTTTGACACTGCTGCTTGGTAGTTTTCTTTTAACACCAAAAAGAACCCAAGAAAAACGGAAACACGATACACGCATTCTTAAGAAATTTTTGGTGTATGCAATGTATCTTCTGTTACTCTGAGAAAATATAATTCCTATAGCAAGGTTACAAATGTTGTATTTCAAAGGTGAGTCCATCACTCACTAGAAACTGTTTTACTCCAATAGAGATTAAATAATTATTATCGGATAAGTAACTTCCATCAGATACAAGAGATGAACCACTCAGACAATCAAAATGAAAAAAAAAAAAAAGGAATGGCATAACAATCTAAATACATATTTTCTGCTATATGTAGGTTATCACAGGCATAACACCTTGGCATTATATGAACTCACAATTAGAACGAGCAGTGTATCATTAATGTGCAACACAAAATGGAATTCAAACATTCATTCTGTATACTTCACTAATAAAGTACTGCTTTATAAAAAAAGCAGAACATTTAATACACTATCCTGAAGTTCCTCTAACAAGATGATTAATTAGGCAACAAAAGATATCAGAGATGCCCACAGTTTTTCTTAACATTTTACATACAAATGTAATCACATAATTCAAGTATCAAAATATATTTCAATATTTAATCTATCAAAGTTGTCAACAACTATGCCTTACAGATTTTCAGTGTTCCTGTACACAGTATAAACAAGTTCTATGCTCTTTCTTCCCTTCCAAAAGAAAGAAAAGGAAGGGGGGGAAAAAAAGGCATTATGATGTCCTAAATTCCCTGGATTCAGTAATTTATTTCTCTTTGCCCACGAATGAACAAACAATACTTCATTCTTCATGATACTTCCCCTTCTAGGAAGAGATTGAATTCACACCAATTTTTTGAGGCTTTTCTCATGTTTAACAGCTTTCAAGTCATCCTCACAATACTGAAATCTAATACAAACAAGCAAGAATACAACAGCAAATATTCAACATGCTACATGAAAACAACTAAAAAGCAAAAGCATAACAAAAAGGACTTTCTGTGAAAAGCTTAAAAACAATAAAATAAAAACAGATTATCACATATGGGCAAAATAATGTTCTATGAATAATTCAATCGGAGCTAAACTAAGTGTTGTGTGATAGCTCGTTCCAATAAATATATTTTATTTTCACTTATATTTTGTTTCTCAAAAGGCTGAGAGAAAACATCATCACTCACTTCCATACAAAACTTTACCTCTGCCAGTCTCTGTATCTTTTCCTTATAAAAGTAATTCACAGAAATTCAAAATCCTTCACTTACAGTCTTGTTTTATATTACTTCTATTAGCAAAATTATTCATGATCTTTATAAATGCAGTTCAGTTTTGCATAATATGCCTGGTTTCTTTGTAATGTTATACTGTTATACATTCTGGTATATTATAAATGAGAGCTACATAAAGAAAGCAATTAGGCATAAATTGAAGATACATGATACTTAAGGTGGAAAAAAACCCACCAGGCTTGGCACTGGACATTTTTGTTTGCTGTTTGAAGAAAAATTTGTCTAGGCATAATAGTCTGTACGAAAATGCCTGGCATCTTAAAATCTCACAGAATGTAAAATATCTAAAAGAGGAATAAAAGAGGAACTGGTTTTGGCATAAGAGTTAAAAATTTCAAAATTTAGGATAACAACCTAGGGTAAATAAATTGTGTATGATTATGCCTATAACTGTATAACATTAAAACATAAGACAAAGAACTTATTTCCAGGGCAAAAGTCCACAGCATTAGTGGCAGCTTTATACAACAAACATGGAAAACTCTTTGACTTTGGAGGTTTCATGGGAGGTCCCCTACACAATCTTGCTACAAAGTATGATTTTAATCAGAAATTAAATATTTCTGCAGGTCTTCTGGAAGACAGGAAAACCCTCCAAGAGCTATACTTGCCATAGTAATACTTATGAACATGCAAAGTATATAATGCATTTATATTACACACACATGGAAATTTCCAATAAAAGGAAGAAAACGGTATAGCTTATCAACAGAAAAAGGCATGAAAGAACCTAAAAATTTAGATGCTGCTCCCGACAGCACTAGTTAGGGCATCTTAACTGATGTTAGCAAGACTTGTAGGTGTTGAGAATTCCTTAACATCAGCCAACAACTAATTAAAAAAAAAAAAAAATCCCCAAAATCAAACAACAAAAAATGGATTGAAAAGTATGGATTGACCACATTAGGAAACCGAAAGCATAAGTTTTCATTTTTGTATTACTGAAATAGAGGCAGTATTTCCCAGAGTTTGCACGTTTCCAGGGGTCTGTTAAAGATACAACATGCAAGATTACTCAAAAAATTTAAAAACAATTACTTTCTAATTTGAAGCTACTTATTTATGACTACTATTATCTTTACCCATGGTATGTTACTCTCTTCAAACAAAATAAGTGTATTTTATGCTAAATTGTTGCTATACATCAATTTCAGCCTCAATTCACATTAATTCTCACATACATTGAGATACATATATATATAACTTTGTTAAAATAAGGATGATTGTAAGAAATTATTTAAAAAAGACAGTGTTTGAAATAATTCTCAAGTTCAAATTATTAGTCAAAACACTTCCATACATGCAGAAACACAAAACTTTCTAGTTAGGTTGTGATTATTATTTTTAGGACCTTCTTTTTTTTTCTTACATGACCTGTTACAAAGCCAGTTATTTAAATAATTTCTTGCAAATATGAAATGCCATTGAAGAATCATGTATTAGTTTAGCGTTCAGCTCACCACACATAACAGTGAAGCCTCTAAAAAGATGCCAAATAGTACCATCTGCATCTTGGTACTTTTAGTAACAAGAACATCTGCCCACTAAGAAATGAATAAAGACTAGCAAACTGATTGCAAAGCATTTAAAAATATTTTTCTTATAACAAATCAATATTTTAATAATAAATGTGATTAGTCTTCACCAATTCTTTTTTAATATTTTATAACATCCCTGCAAACAAAATTCATATCCATACACAACTCAGTACTCCAGTATAAAGTATTTTGGAAGAATGTGGGACTAGATTAACATAAAATCATACCAAGTTAAACATTAAATACAAGCCAAAACTGCAATTATTTCCCCGATGGCATCACATCCATATTCTCAAAAGATTTTTCTGTGAATGCAGAAGTGGGTTTTCATTTTCAAAAAGGAATACATTCATGCAAAATGTGCATTATTCTTCTCTTACACTGGTATTGCTGCTGCAGAAATCACTCTCAAGATTTTTAAAAATTTACACATAGCAAAACTAACACCCAAAATGTTTTTTTTCTCATTTGTTTTATAATGTAAAGGCCAGCACTTCAAACACAATGCTTTGACTGACATCAACTGACGTTGAAAAAACAAATTTAGCCACAACTTGTGGCATAATAATGCCCTACCTTAATCTGACCTTTCTTGACAGTGAAAACTTATGAACCAAGAGTCAAGGAACCTCAAAATGAATATCAAACTGATCAGACCAGTCATAACATCCCCAAAGCACACTCCCATTGAAATGAGATTTCCTAAGCTTCAGGACTAATCACAAAATTACACAGTCTAGATGGTCTAAGTAGCTGATTGTTACTCTTCATTTATAAAAACTGCTGATTTTTATTATTTTGGCAATATTAATTTTTCTCCCCTTCTTCATTTATCAGCCCCAATTTTCCTCTTTGTATAACTGAATGGGTCTCAGTTGTATAGCCTAGAGGTGTAAAATTCCCAAAGAGACAACAAAGCAGGCTACCAACCTGGTCAGACCCAAGTATTATACTTTGAACAAAACTCTAATAAAGCTTGCTTCATTTTTATTAAGCATATATCTTGAAAAACTTCAGTACAAGATGTGCAAAAAAGAACTGCTTATTCTGTGATGCAACATGTTTGTCAAAGAAACACACCTGGAAATCTAAACCCTACGTTCAAATTATCATAGGCTTTTATAGCTTATTTCAGACAATTTATAGTAATGCTGCAAGATCAGCATAATAATGTATGAAAACTTAACACAGCTCTGATACCAAAGGGACGCACCACAATATAAATTATACTGGAGAAGCTCTTAAACACTTCCATAGTCTTGTCGTAAATCTGCATTCAAAATAATTCTCTAAGCCTTGAGTTCTGTGTTTTAAAATATGTCTTCAGCATACACCTTAAAAGAGATGCACAAAAATAGCCAGGGTAAAACTGTGTATTTCTTGGAAAAGATCTTTTGTTTAATTATTATTTCTTAAATGAAGCAGGTCACTAGAGATTAGACACAAAGAAAACAAACTTCCTTGAAATATAACTGATCACAGTTCAAATGACCACCAGTTCACCTGCACTGATCACTTATTACTGGTAACACTCCAGGTTACACTACAGGTTCTTTCATACTGCATTCCAGCTATACTATCAGCAATACAGCACCTTGCAGAATTCATCTTACTGATATTAAGTCAGCAGCATTAGCTGAGACCCAACTGTCCTTTGGAGATGTGACCCTTAAAACTCAGAGAAAAGCGATACATTATAAAGGATTTCTAGAGAGTATCAAACCGTCCAAAAATCTAAATTCAAATCCAAGCTGTCCAAATTCCAATTCTGTGGCAGTTGTACACATTTTCATGGCCATCTTGAAAATCTTTTTCATTCCAAAGATATTATGTCTTGATTTTCATTTGCACATTTTCTCTCCTTCTGTGACTACAACAGAGAGTGCTAATTGTAAATGTGTTCTGAAAGAAATACACACATCCACAGAAACCCGCATAAACACTCAGGTGGTCATGGTATGGTCATAGATTGATAAATTATCTCCAGTTCACAAAAACACTCTTCACGTAAATTTATTTTAATTCTACTTAAGTATAAATGTTAATTGTTCTTAATCTAGTGAAAAATACATACTTGTATATTTAAAGTACAATGTGCTATCCTCTACATAATGGGTCACAGAATCACAATATTCCACGAGCTGAAATTAATTTATCCCCAATGTTTCATTACAGTTGCTCAAAATATAAGTAACATAAAATTCATCACAGCTGCAGTGAAAAATCTACCGTGGAAACCACATTTTTAAAGTCAGATTTTATAAATCATTTAATGCTATAAACTATGATGCTTAAAGTAAATACAGAAATTGAACAGCAAAAATGTTTTTTTCTCTAATTCACTGGTTCAACAGGTATACTTCCTTGTTTCCATTCCTTTCTCTCACAACTTTAAGTCTTTTGTATTTTTGTATTAATACTGACCAGATTACTTGGCCTTTCAATGGACCATGGAAAGTTAAGTCTCATAACTAAAGAAAATCTTAATCCAATACCCCACCTTGTGGGAACCCAGCACTGCCTGACACTGTACAGAAACTGACCTTTTTGTCCTTCAGACTTGCCTACCAGGCCCCATCTTCTATCGCAAAAGCCAAATCATCTGATCCCAAACTAACTGTCAACTGCTTGTGATGGTGGGGAAGCCAGACATCAATCAATCAGTTTTATCAGAGCCACTCTTCGTTTTTCTGTTGTGCTCATCTTATCATCTGACCCAGTTGTAGCCCTGACTTCAGAAGCTTAAGTAACTTGATGACAAAATATGCGTCTGTTTGTCCAAGATGCACATTGTTAAGGACTGCACTTGTATTTTTAGCAACTAGCTAATATTTTTTTCCAGATAAACTGTCAAATATTTGAGATTTTTTTTCTCAGTTCTTAAGTTTCCTAGTGTTCACTGAAATACCACAATGCATTTTTGGAACAACTGTCAAGCAAGTTCAGGGTTGTTCTTTGTTTTTTAATAGAAATATATATGCATTTTTGCTAAAAAATTAGGCAGGTTCCTTACAAGCTAGTTGGGAGCCAAGGGCCTCTCAGAAGTACTGCATCCTATTCACATACACGCTGCTATTCAATTGTACTTCAGTATTTTTCATGTGAATATAGATTATATGGACACATTTAAACTGCCCCAAAAATCAGTATCTCTTTGGACATACAGATTTTCTCTTCTGCATCCTACAGAACTAGAGCATTTTGTCTGTACTTGTTCTGAAATGGATGAAGTACAATTAGCAGATACAATACTCAAAAACCAATATGATTGAAAGCTTCCAAAAATGATCTGTTACTGCTTCCAAAAGCCTTTTCATACATATTTATTAGTGAATTCTGTATCATGAGAGGGTGGGAGGGAGTGGAGACAGGTTTTTCGAGGGGTTTTTTTAGAAAAACTACTGCTACTTCAGCTCTGGTAATTTTACCACTGTCTTCATTGGCTTAACAATTGTGTCCTGCTTTGACGCATCAGTTACAGATGGTTCATTTTCTTTGCATAAAGCTGCATAAACTGTTTGACAAAAATCCTTGCCGTACTTCTTCACAACTTCAGAGAAGGGATCTTTATTGCCATCTAATATGAAGACTGAATTTAAAATTGAAAAGCTAAAACAAAACCTAGGTATCTATAGAATATTCACAAAATTTCAAGCAGATCTGACAATATCTTTGCAATTTTTTTCACAATATCATATAAATATTAGCCTACACATTCGATAACAAAAATAAAATCAAGTCTTAAATAGCAGGGTTCTAATGATGATCCCAATTACATGACTAAAACACACCACTCCTTTGAGGCTTGTGCTGCAACTACAAAAGTAAAAAATAATAGCACCCTGTACACAATTTCTTGTCAGCCTAATGAACACCTCCATGTATCACCGTAAAAACTGTTTTCAAAATTATTCCATTTCAGCATAGAAAATCATTACAACAGACACAGAAAAAGACTTCTCTCATTGTATTTGAGTCTATGAGGAATTTCTTATTTTACAGTAAAATTCATTATATTCTCATTTAAAATCACTTTTCAATACTAATTGCAAGTATACTTAGAAAGTAATTATATTTTTCTATATAACTTTTGTCACGATAGTTGACTTTTACTTCTCGGATAATATGAAATGGAAAAGCATAGCACAGGAGACAAAATGCGAAACACAGAATTCCTTTGAACATAAAGAAAACACTACATTTAAACATAGTCACTATTCTACTCTACATTCTAATTTTGCAGGCACTAAACTGTTAGATACCATTTGTGGTTGCGGGTATTTTTAAGCTCCTATCCTACAAACATTTCACATTCATTTAAAATATTATCAGGACTGCTTTAAATATTATAACAGGACTGCTTCTAGGAATGAAGTTAAAGATTGCATTCCTTAAGTTTCTCATATATTTATACCTTCCAAAAAAGTGTTAGGTGGATAGGAAACCCAGTAACACGGGAAATGCTGTAGTATTTTATTGCAGTTATTATCAGACCTTTATTATTTGGAAAGGAAAAATGGAAAAGTATAAAAAAATCAAGAAGATTTTTACTGTCCTCTGCTATACTCAATCTAAGGTAAAGGGAGTGAGTACAGTAAAAACAGCGTGTGACTTGCAGTTGTATCAGCTAATCATAGTCTGAAAGCTTCAGTTGTCTGGAAGAATAAAGCAACATCACTCTAATTCACTTACGTGAGCGCAAAGAGTAATGGAAAAGAAGAGTTTATAAAGATATGTCAGAGTAACTTCCTAATTACTAAAGCATTGCTATTTTTGATACTCTGATACTAAATTGTATTCACATTGTAAAAATATTATAATTGAACAAACCTGGATTAAAAAAGTTTTACAAAACAATATGGTGGTAATTAAAAAATAAGAACGTTTAAGGTCTCACTCCAGCTTTATTTATACACTGCCAGTTAAGAAATTGAATGAATATTAAAAAAAAAAATTGAAGAGACAAATAAGCCTTGCACCCAATTAGCTCTATAAGTACAAAAGGTTTCTGATGGTAAATACATCATCACACTTACTAAATATGTTTTCAAATCCTAGCTAGTTCTCAAAAATATAAAAAAATACTAGCATTTACAAAGGGTGACAGTGTTACATAACACTCTTCCTCAACACAGGAAACATGAGATATGAAAAATGGATACATGGAAAATAATTAGGATTAAAATTTATTAAATATTTGTAATAGGAAAATGGGAACATTTTTTGTTCATTGTGGTATTTTAACTTATACAAACTAATTTCAACATCATGATTACACAAACAATATCAGGAGCTATTAAAATACAACAGATGATTGTACAACATTTATATCAAACTAGATCCCTTTTTCTTTGTTATAAAAGAAAAGGCTACTGTGACAACTGCCTGCATCTGCTACCAACTCATGATCACACTACCCTTTCAAAGCATTAGATAAAACTGAATAATCAATGAGAAATGTCAATACCGAAAAGTGATTCCTTCTGCAGTGTAAGTTTTATGCAAGTGTTTGAGTTTTGGTTGGTTGGTTTATTTTGCAATTTTTATAGGAACTCTTCTTCAATATTGAAAATGTACTGAATTGATCTTACTAGATTTGAGATTTCCTAAAACAATATTTAGCGGCATGAGGAAAACACACGGACTTTTTGTTACTTCACATGCTAGGAATGAAAAAGAATAAATAAATATTATCTAGAAGGCCAGAATATTTATGTTCTTCATCTATATACATCTTTATCTGTATGTTGGTCTCCAGTAAAGCATGTCCTAAGGAACTATTAGACAAATAAATACACATATACACTTACAAACAACTGGGTAAAGAAAGTGCACTTGTGTCTCAAAGTAATCCTTGTGCTTGCAATCATTAAGTCTTTAAATCCCTCCAAGTGACATTTAACCACTTTGAGTATACATAACAAAAAATCTCCAGTCCATTGTCTAAGATGAGAACTTTTAAGAAGCACTTAATATAAAAAAAGGAGTTTTGACATGATAAAATAGCATTATCAATATTCTACTATCACAAATTCATGAAATAATAATATCAACTTATAAAACACAAAGATAACTAACCAGACTGTAGCATTCAGATTTTCCATTATGGCTATTTGCCATTAATTCCAGAGTGAGTGAAATATCGATATTCTCTCTCTACACTTCTCAAACAACTTCTTTAAAAATCTCTGAAGAGAGAATGCATAATAAAATCCGTTCCTTCTACCAATTCATTAGCTATGTTTCTGTGCTATTTCTACAGTTACTGAGTGGGAGAAACTCTAACCACACATTGATTGAAAGAAGCAATATTACTGCATACATGCTATAGAATTTCCATACTTTCACTTTAAATCTCATTTGTCCAATGCACAAATGACTAAACTGTAAACAGTCTTGACTACACAATTCTCCTCTACCATTGTGTCATCTCAAAAAGACAATCCGACAGTAATGGTAATGACACCCTCTCAGACAAGCCTGTGGGCATTAATATTTAAATCTTACCTATCCCTTGTGATTGGAATTCAGCCTCTATTCACAAACAAAAACTAAATCAATGTTCTTAGAGTTCAAACTAGATCCCTAAACAGTTTGCCACTCTCCATGCACAGATAAGATAAACTTTCTTTGACCCAAGAGATGAAGTTGCCATGACGATCAGAGAGTCCACTTTCTATATTGATATTTTGCTGATGTAACAACAAATAGAACCAGATCCTAGGGCTGATAATGGTGATTAATTAATACTAATATTGATCCCTACAAGCAAGAGACAAGGCTATTAACTTGAAGCCTGAAAAGTCAATTGTTACCTGTGGCAGAGATACTAGGAGCTGATTTTGAAACATAATAAACAAATGTGCTATCTTTATGCTAATACCTTTAAAGGGGTACATAGTTTCCTCAATCACAGTAACTTCACAACTCAAACCTATTATTTTAGCTAAATCTTTTCATCTGCATCCAAAAGACAGAAATTAACTTCAAGATTTCTAATAGAAGTAATACAAACTAGTACACACTGAATACCTGCAACATGGATGACTAAAAAGCGCTCTTACAGAATACAGCGCAAAGAAAGCTAAAGCAGACATTTTTAGAGACTATATAATATAAAAATCATAGGATTTTGAAAAGAAATGCCAAACATATATATTTATCTGGTAGGAAGCCTCGGTTTTTTCCCTCATTTGAATAGAGAAAAACTAATAAAAATCCAGAGGTGAAAGCTTCACTGGGACGATAACAACCTTGAAGACATATCCATGCAAATCGAAGAGGAAAACCGGCTTCACCTAACATTTAATTTACAGGCTATACTTAAATTAACAGCAATTATATCTTTATGTTAGAGTGCTTGGTCACAAAATTAAGCTGGGACATATATACCGTCAAAATACCTCACTAAGTCTCTGGGATTCCTTTGCCCTCTTTAGGAACATATTTTAAAGTTTCACAAAAATTATATAATAAGAAAGAAAAAAGCTCCTCTCTTTTTTAAAAAAACAAAAATCTTGTCCATATTATAATTTGCTCTAGTCATCTTACCATGCAAAGTAGACAATTTTCTTCTGACTTAAGAAAGGGTGTTTTGACCAAAAACCGGCATTTACCAGTGTGCTATATGACTCTGCAGCAAGTTTTCTTATTAGTAAGTCACCTCTGTAGTACTCATGAAATATGTGTTATGTTTAATGGAAATAATTGGCAGTACTGACAGAGAGTTTGGTTTCCTCCTTCTTTCATTAAACAGAGCCCTATATGAATCTTTACAATAGGCATTGTACAGCTAACAAAAACAAGAACTAGTGGATACCAGAAAAAAAGAAGTGCCAGTTCCATTGTATTCCATCTCAGCTGAATGTCTTAAAAATATTTACATTTCTATTAATGCACAACTGCAAATATACAGTGTGAATATCCTGCACCATAAATATCATTTGTTTGCAACGAATTAATACTCAGTCTGAGAAAGCCAAAAATGATCATTCACGATTCATACACAAGAGGTACAGGCAGCTGCTTACCTACTCC